>JANJGN010000221.1:600000-864277 GCA_026770705.1 Isurus oxyrinchus | reverse complement strand
GAGGAATGTGGCAAGTAAAAGGGTGAGGATGAGGGTGGTTAGGGTGGGGGTAGTGAGGAGTGTGGGCTGTTATGAGGGTGAGGGGGTTGAGGGGGGTGTGAGGGGTTAGGATGGTGAGGGGTGGGTGTTTAAGGGGTGGGGGTTTAGGGGGTGAGGAGTTAGGGGTGGGGGTTTAGGGGGCAAGGGGTTAGGGGGTGGGGGTTTAGGGGGCAAGGGGTTAGAGGGTGGGGGTTTAGGGAGGGTTTATGGGGTGAGGTTTAGGGGCTGGGTTGAAGGGGTGGGTGTTTAGGGGTTGGGGTGAGGGGGTGGGGGTTTAGGGGTGGGGTTTAGGGGGTGGGGTGAGGGGATAGGGTTGAAGGGGTGGGGGTTTAGGGGTTGGGGTGAGGGGGTGGGGGTTTAGGGGCAGGGTTTAGGGGGGTGGGGGTGAGGGGGTGGGGTTTAGGGGCAGGGTTTAGGGGTGGGGGTGAGGGGGTGGGGTTTAGGGGCGGGGTTTAGGGGTGGGGGTGAGGGGGTGGAGGTTTAGGGGCGGGGTTTAGGGGAGGGGGTTTAGGGGCGGGGTTTAGGGGTGGGGGTGAGGGGGTGGGGGTTTAGGGGCGGGGTTTAGGGGAGGGGGTTTAGGGGCGGGGTTTAGGGGTGGGGGTGAGGGGGTGGGGGTAAGGGGTGTTGTATACTGAGAATTCTGGGCTAGTGGAGCAAGTTGAGGTGGGGGTGAGAGAGTCCAGTGGATAAAGGACTTCAGGGGGAATGTGACTGCCTCATGTCCAGGGGCTGATAGAGTGGACAACTCCTGCCTTGTGATAACCCCCTGCACCCTCCCCTGAACAGGAACAGGAAGATCCCATTCGAACCCCCTCAAGCCTGTTCGGAAAAATGGCACTGACACCCGCGAGGGACGCCGCGGGCGGTCTGTCAGCGAGGTTGGTGGTGGTGGGTGGGGGGGGGGGGGGGAGATAAAGGTTATTTGCCACCCCCCCCCACTGTCCCCTCCCCTCCCCCTCATCCCCCCCCTCCCGCTCGCTCTGCTGCGGCGGCTCTCGGCTGGAGGGAACAGCCAGGCATTAAGACCCGGGCGGAGCCGCTTTTGCTGGGCGGGGAAGTGTTGGGGGGGTGGGGGGGGGGGGGGGGGGGGGGAAGGGGAGGGAGGTGGGGGGTATAAAAGGGAGGGAGCAGCTTCTGCAGCCTCTCACTGACAGGGAGACAGACACAGAGACAGAGGGAGCAGCTCCTTCAGCTCGGACTCCGCTGCAACTGGGACAATCTGCAGAAAAGTTGGGATTTTTGTCTGCTCCCACATTCCTGCCCCTTTCCCTCCCCTCACCCCGGGACAGACCTTCCCCTCCACCCTCCTCCCTTACCCTCTAACCCCCCCCCCCCCCCCCCCCCCCACCACCTCCCCCCCCCACCACCACCACCTCCCCGCAGCCCCTCCCGGGCTCCTGCCACCCTGGATTCCCGCAGTTCCTCACCATGTTTCGCTCCCTTTAGATACCCCATGGAGCAGCCCAACTTCTATGAGTCGGAGCCCCGGCCAGTGGTGAGCCCTCAGCACCAGCACCAGCACCAGCAGCAGCACCAGCAGCACCAGGAGGGGGGGGCTTTCGGCTACCGGGACCCCCCCTCCGAGCTGGGGGACATCTGCGAGAACGAGAACTCCATCGACATCAGCGCCTACATCGACCCCTCGGCGTTTAATGACGAGTTTCTGGCCGATCTGTTCACCCACCAGCAGCAGCAGCAGCAGCAGCAGCAGCACGGGCTGGGCAAACTGAGCCAGGACAAGGCCAAAGGGCCGGAGTTTGACCATCACAAGGTGGGCAGCGGCCAGCACCGGGTGCCCGTCCCGCAGCCCCGAAACCAGCCGCCGCCCCACCCTCTGCATCAACCGCCCGGCTTCTGCTGCCTCAACAACTACATGGAGGGCAAGGCGGAGGGGCTGGGGGCGCTGAGGTCAGTCATGGTCAAGCAGGAGCCTCGGGAGCAGGAGAAGGAGCTGGTCCGCTGTCCGGTGCCCGGAGCCTTCGCCCTGCAGCCCCAGCCCCAGCACCAGCACCACCCGCCTCACCTGCAGCACCAGGTCGCTCACTGCGGCCAGACCACCATCCACCTCCAAGCCGGACACCCCACGCCGCCCCCCACGCCCGTGCCCAGCCCCCAGCACCTCAGCGCCCCGTCCGCCGCCCTCAAAATGCAGCCGGCACCCCCGCCCAAAAGCAAGAAGTCGGTGGACAAGTCGAGCCTGGAATACCGCCTGAGGAGGGAGCGGAACAATATCGCCGTGAGGAAGAGCCGAGATAAAGCCAAGATGCGCAATGTGGAGACGCAGCATAAAGTGATTGAACTGACCAGTGACAACGAGAGACTCCGCAAGAGGGTGGAACACCTGAGCCGGGAGCTGGAGACCCTCCGGGGTCTCTTCAGACAGCTCCCTGAAGACTCTTTGGTAAAAGCGATGGGAACCTGTGCCTGAACACACAGTGTGTGTGTGTGTGAGAGAGACACTGAGAGACTCACAGAGACACACACAGAGACTCAGGGAGAGGGAGAGGGAGAGGGAGCTGCAGACTCTCCAACTCCAGAAGCCTTTTCCGTAAAAAAAAAAACAACACCCGACAAAGCGACGCCTCTGTCCGCCCGGACTCCTCTTTAACCCGACACTAAAAACATGGGCTGGACCATCCAAGCAGCCCAGTCCAACTCTCCCTCCAGGCAGCTGACCACATCCCGGACCTGCTCAGATCCCAGATGGTGAAGATGTGTCTGTGTGTCTGTGTGTCTGTTTTTTTTTTATATTTTAAATGTTGAGTAAGTGCAGCCTCTGTCAGAATGTGCGGGGTAGCTGCTTGACCCGGAGAGCAGGCGGGACTGGGACACAGATTGAGCGGTGGGGATTTGCGGGGAGGTGGCGATGGTTGGAGGAGTGGGGGGGGGGGGGGGGGGGGGGGAGGGTTTGAGAAATCAGTAAATAACCAAAAATATTTTATTACCAGACACAGAGACTTTAAAGAGTATTTTGTACCATGTTGCCGCTTGGGTAGCTCCAGAAGTGCTGACAGGGGAGAGGGGGGTGGGGGGGGGGGGGGTGGTGGGGGGAGGAAGATTTGTCCCATGTGAATTTATGACAGAAACTGTCTCCGAGAAGTATATACATGGAAAAATATATCACCACCCCCCCCCCCCCCCCTCCCTCCCGCCCCAAGCCGTGTGTTCATGTGGAACTTGCCAATTTCTCGATGATTTCGAGTCAGGTTTCAGGGGCTGGACATTGGGACAGAATCTGGGGAGCTGTCTGTCTGATATTTCTGCCCCAGTTTGTGAGGGGTTTTTGGCTTTTGATATCGCTCTGTTTGAACTGGATGTGAAGTGTGTAGGTTTTTATTTACCCACCACCCCGGGGCTGTCTCTGTCAGTTTGTATTTGTTATCTTTTTCTCTGGCGGGAGGGGAATGTCTTTGTTTTATGTGTCTGTATGTCTGTGTATATATATTTTTTTCTGGATGTTTTGTTTTAGAGGGGAAGCCGCTGACTGCTTTAGTCCCGGAGACGGTCGGCTCACCCAGTCTCCATTCGCAACGTTGTCAGCGATTCCAAAGATTTTTTTAAACTAATTTGTACCGATATCTGATACCCTGTTGTCCAAGCAATTTTATGAAAAAATATGTATAATAAATGAAATATTATATTTAACTCTTGTGACGCTTTATGTGTGTCAGTCTCTCAGCCCAGGTTCGGTTTGCTCTCTCACTTGGGGTTAGTGGAAAGCCTCTTGCTGTTTCTCTCTATCTGCTCTCCTGTTCAGGCTTCTCCCCTTGCCCATTACTCCCCCCCTTTTTTTTCTATCTCCTCCTATCTCTCTCTGTCTCTCTCTCACTGTCTCTCTCTCTCTCTCTGTCTCTCTCTCTCTGTGTCTCTCTCACTGTCTCTCTCTCTCACTGTCTCTCTCTCTCTCTCACTGTCTCTCTCTCTGTCTCTCTCTCTCACTGTCTCTCTCTCTCACTGTCTCTCTCACTGTCTCTCTCTCTCTCTCACTGTCTCTCTCACTGTCTCTCTCTCTCACTGTCTCTCTCTCTCACTGTCTCTCTCACTGTCTCTTTCTCTGTCTCTTTCTCTGTCTCTCTCTCTCTGTCTCTCTCTCTCTGTCTCTCTCTCACTGTCTCTCTCTCTCTGTCTCTCTGTCTCTCTCTCACTGTCTCTCTCTCTCTCTCTCTGTCTCTATCTCTCCCCCTCCAGCTCGCTTCTATCTCCGGTTACTCCGTCTCCCTCTGGCCAGTTTCTCTTCTCTCTGACCCGAATCATGAGGCGCGGTCTCCCGAGGTTTACCTGGATCCTACATTCGCTAAACCAGGTGCTGGAGTTCCAGGAGCTCCCACTACCCTCCCCCCAGGAAGCGGGATCACTGCCCGAGCTGGGGCTGGGGTGGGGACTTCGGGGACTGGGTTTGATGGGAGCACAGGCAGTGCTGACCCAGGCACTGAGTGTAAATGAGTTCATCTTCCAAACGGAGCTGCTGATCTCGCTCTGCATTTTCACAGAAAATCAGAGCAGAGACTTACAGACAGACCCCGAGGAAGCGGCGGGATTGAGAAAGTGAGGCGTGACTGAGATGAGACCAGGAAGAGCACAGGGAGACTGCCGGGAGATAAAAAAACATATAAACATCTCTAAAACTATTGGCCTGAGCTCAGGCTGAGCAAGATCCAGACCCCCCCACCCCCCACCCCCCACCATTAACCAGAATGTAGCCCGAAGCTGTCTGTGTGAACTGTCCGTATGTCGAATACAGAGACAGGACCACACAAATCAAATACTGCAGATGCTGGAAATCTGAAATAAAAACAGGAAAGGACCTGAAGCGTGAACTCTGCACAGATGCTGCCAAAACTACAAGATATCCCCGGAATTTTCTCTTTTTATCATAGGATGTACAGTTGTGTGGACTCTGTGATGTATATGAGAGTGTGTCAGTGTGCGTATGAGAGTGTGTGTATGTGTGTCTGTGTGTATATGTGAAAGTGTGTATCAGTGTGTGTAATGAGAGTGTCAGTGCATGTATGAATGTCAGTGTACATATGTGTGTCAGTGTGTGTATATGAGAGTGTGTGTCAGTGTGTATATATGAGTGTGTGTCAGTGTGTATATATGAGTGTGTCTGTGTGTACATGAGAGTGTGTGTCAGTGTGTGTATATGAGAGTGTGTCAGTGTGTGTACATGAGTGTGTTTCAGTGTGTATATATGAGTGTGTCTGTGTACATGAGAGTGTGTGTCAGTGTGTGTATATGAGAGTGTGTGTCAGTGCGTGTATATGAGTGTGTGTCAGTGTGTATATATGAGTGTGTCTGTGTGTACGTGAGAGTGTGTGTCAGTGTGTGTACATGAGAGTGTGTGTCAGTGCGTGTACATGAGAGTGTGTGTCAGTGCGTGTATATGAGAGTGTGTCAGTGTGTATATATGAGTGTGTGTGTACATGAGAGTGTGTGTCAGTGTGTGTACTTGAGAGTGTGTGTCAGTGCGTGTACATGACAGTGTGTGTCAGTGCGTGTACATGAGAGTGTGTGTCAGTGCGTGTATATGAGAGTGTGTGTCAGTGCGTGTATATGAGTGTGTGTCAGTGTGTATATATGAGTGTGTCTGAGTGTACATGAGAGTGTGTGTCAGTGTGTGTATATGAGAGTGTGTGTCAGTGCATGTACATGAGAGTGTGTGTCAGTGTGTGTACATGAGAGTGTGTGTCAGTGTGTATATATGAGAGTGTGTCTGTGTGTATAAGAGAGTGTGTGTCAGTGTGTGCATATGAGATTGTGTGTCAGTGTGCATATATGAGTGTGTCAGTGCATGTATGTGTGTGTCAGTGCGTGTATATGAGATTGTGTGTCAGTGTGCATATATGAGTGTGTCAGTGTGTATATATGAGAGTGTGTGTCAGTGTGTATATATGAGAGTGTGCCTGTGTGTATATGAGAGTGTGTGTATATGAGAGTGTGTCTGTGTGTAAATGAGAGTCTGGGGCAATGTGTGTATATGAAGGTGTGTCATTGTGTGTATGAGAATGTGTGTCAGTGTGTGTATATGAGATTGTGTCAGTGTGTGTATATAAAGGTGTGTCATTGTGTTAATATGAGTGTGTGTCAGCTTGTATATATGAGATTGCGTCAATGTGTGTACGTGAGAGTGTGTGTCACTGTGTATGTATGAGTGTGTGTCACCGTGTGTATACGAGGGCGTGTCAGTGTGTGTATATGAGATTGTGTCAGTGCTTGTATGAGAGAGTGTGTATGAGAGTGTTTCAGTGAGGGTAGGACGGAGCGGCAATGTGTGGGTATTTGGGAGAGTGAGAATTTCTTTTTAAATTGTTTTCAGTTTAATTTTGGCAGGTTCGCTCTGTAATCCCTATCGCTCCGTGCCTGGTTGACAGACTGCGGGCTCAAACTAGCTGTGGAATTCCAGTCCCTCAGACTCTTCACCAAGTCGGGTCCAACAGGGGTTGATATAAAGAGGCCCAGTTGCTGACCTGGAGTGCAGCAGCTGAGTTCCTCCATTCTGTTTGACGGGTTATTAAAGTTGCGTTCGATCGGGTTTTGTTTTGTAAGAAAGAGCGAGGTTGAATGTAGACTGAAGCTACGAGTGAGCAGCTTTCATGAGGCTCAGTCAGCGGCCAACACCGGCAATCTCAGCTGGGACCCGCAGAGAGCGCTCAAAGCCACCAGTGTCACTGGAGAAATCCCTGTTAAAACACTGGCAGCAGATTGAGACCGAGAGAGAGAGGGTTGCTGCAGGAGAGCAGCGCTCAGCAATGATTCCACTAGAATTGAGGGTGATTGGGAAGTGATTGATTGGCACAATAGAATTTATTGGTAGGGAACGGGAAGGGGTTTGGGTCCATTGGGATTGTGCACGGTGGGAGTGAATGGGAAAGGGTTTGGGTCCATTGGGATTGTGCACGGTGGGACTGAATGGGAAAGGGGTTGGGTCCATTGGGATTGTGCACAGTGGGAGTGAATGGGAAAGGGGTTGGGTCCATTGGGATTGTGCACAGTGGGAGTGAACGGGAAAGGGTTTGGGTCCATTGGGATTGTGCACGGTGGGAGTGAATGGGAAAGGGTTTGGGTCCATTGCGATTGTGCACAGTGGGAGTGAATGGGAAGGGGGTTGGGTCCATTGGGATTGTGCACAGTGGGAGTGAACAGGAAGGGGTTTGGGTCCATTGGGATTGTGTACAGTGGGAGTGAACGGGAAAGGGTTTGGGTCCATTGGGATTGTGCACAGTGGGAGTGAACGGGAAGGGGTTTGGGTCCATTGGGATTGTGCACAGTGGGAGTGAACGGGAAGGGGGTTGGGTCCATTGGGATTGTGCACAGTGGGAGTGAACAAGAAGGGGTTTGGGTCCATTGGGATTGTGCACAGTGGGAGTGAACGGGAAGGGGGTTGGGTCCATTGGGATTGTGCACAGTGGGAGTGAACGGGAAGGGGGTTGGGTCCATTGGGATTGTGCACAGTGGGAGTGAACGGGAAGGGGTTTGGGTCCATTGGGATTGTGCACAGTGGGAGTGAACGGGAAGGGGTTTGGGTCCATTGGGATTGTGCACAGTGGGAGTGAATGTGTTAAGAATCTGTCAATCTGAAAGTTCCAGTTGTCTCAGAATCCACAGCTCTTTGGCAGAGACAATTCCGATTCCTGCCCTTTTCCTTTGTTCCCAAAGTGACCTGGCTGTAATTTTAAAATGATGCCCCTTCTTATTGATTCTCTCTCCAAAGAAAATCATTCCTCTCCATCCACTCTACCAAACACATTTAATCTTTTAAACCCCAGGATTAAATCACCCCTTAATCTAAACTCAAAGTAAGACAAGCCTGGTCTATACAACCTATCTTCAGCATTTAATCCAATTATCCCTGGTCTCATTCTGGTGAATCCACACTACCTCTCCCTCCAAGGCCAATGTATCTTTCCTGAGGTGTAATTTCTGGAGATTTTCACTGATTATTTTCATTTTCATTCTGCTTCCATCTGTGGATGAACTGGTTAAAATAACATTGCACTCAGGCCTTGGTGAATAGGTAATGGGTGAAGCAGGCCTCACCTGTTTCATCGATAGGAAATTCCCACAGAGATAAAAACAAAAAACTGCGGATGCTGGAAATCCAAAACAAAAACAAAATTACCTGGAAAAACTCAGCAGGTCTGGCAGCATCGGCGGAGAAGAAATGAGTTGACGTTTCGAGTCCTCATGATCTGTCGAAGGGTCATGAGGACTCGAAACTTCAACTCTTTTCTTCTCCGTCGATGCTGCCAGACCTGCTGAGCTTTTCCAGGTAATTCTGTTTTTGTTTAGGGAATTCCCACTGTCTGTCTGACTGACACTCCCTCCTATCGAGCAGGGCTGTGTCCCTGCTCCCTCCTCAATTCAGGGTTTGGATAACTCGGCTGGACACCCTGCGATGTTTTTGCATCTTGTCACGTAGCAATTAAACAGAAAGTTTTAATCCTTTGGATGCCACATTTAAAGGGGCAGGATTAATTTAGGTAGTCACACAAATTAAACTTGCCAATTATATTTGATGCATTCAGGGCCTTGAAGTGAAGCCATGTGGCCCAGCTGTGTCCAATGTGAAATTCATCCCTGCCTCTGTCCCTCAGTGAGGAGCACCCTTGCTCCTGTATCAAAGCATGTGGACTCAAACTCCCCTACAGAGATTTGAGCATGTAATCTAAACTGATGCTCCAGTGCACTACTGAGAGAGTGCTGCACAGTCAGAGGGTCAGTACTGTGGGAACACCACACTGTTGGAGGGTCAGTACTGAGGGAGTGCTGCACTGTCAGAGGGTCAGTACTGAGGGAGTGCCGCACTGTCAGAGGATCAGTACTGAGGGAGTGCTGCACTGTCAGAGGGTCAGTACTGAGGGAGTGCTGCACTGTCAAAAGGTCAGTACTGAGGGAGTGCTGCACAGTTGGATGGTCAGTGCTGAGGGAGTGCCACACTGTCAGAGGGTCAGTACTGAGTGAGTGCTTCACTGCCTGAGGGTCAGTACTGAGGGAGTGCTGCACTGTTACAGATGTTGTTTTTCAGACGAGGCATTAAACTTTCTGCCGCTCAAATATAAAATAGCTCTAGCCACTAATTTGAAGAGGAACAGGGGAGTTCTCCCTGATGTTCTGGTCAATATGTATCCACAAATCAACATATGGTCAAGATATGAATAAAAGCTTCTTTCTGTGACAATGAAGGGACTGTGATATGTGAACCTGGACAGGGGTTGGTGGTGGGGTTGCCTTTCTCTTGAAGAATCATGCTGTAGATCATTCACATTGCAGCCATAGTGTGATAATGATGGGGAGAGTAGATACTCAGTGCAGTGACAGAGGCAAACCACTTTGTCCTGGATGGTGTGAATTTTCTTGAATGATGGAACTGCATTTATCCAGGCCAGTTCTTAGAGTCATCTGCAGCACAGAAGGGGGTGGTTTGGCCCATCATGTCCATGCTGGCTCTCTGTACAGCAATCCAATCAGTCCCATTCCCCCGCTCTATCCTCATAGCCCTGTAAGTTTATTTCCTTCAAGTGCCCATCCAATTTCCTTTTGAAATCATTGATTGTTCCTGTTTCCACCGCCCCCCCCAACCCCGTGGGCAGTAAGTTCCAGGTCATTACCACTCACTGTGTAAAAAGTTCTTCCTCACATCCCCTCTGTTTCTCTTGCCCAAAACCTTAAATCTGTGCCCCCCTAGTCCTTGTAGCATCAGCCAATGGGAACAGCTTTTCTTTGTCTACATTATCCAAACCTGTCATCATCTTGTCCACCTCTATCAAATCTCCCCTCAATCTCCTTTTCTCCAAGGAGAACAACCCCAGCTTCTCCAACCTAACCTTGTAGCTAAAATCCCTCATCCCTGGAACCATTCTGGTAAATCTCCTCTGCCCCCCTCTCAAGGACCCTCACATCCTTCCTAAAGTGTGGTGAGTAGAACTGGATGAAATACTCGAGTGGCGGCCTAACCAGAGCTTTCTAAAGGTTCAGCATAACTTCCCTGTTTTTGTGCTCAATATCTCTATTGATGAAACCCAAGATCCCAAATGCTTTGCTAACCACTCTCTCAGTATATACCGTCACCTTCAAAGGTCGATGCATATGCACCCCCAGGTCCCTCGGTCCCTGCACACTCTTGGAATTGTGGCATTAGGTGTGCATTGCCTTTACCTGTCCCTACTGCCAAAATGTACCACCTCTCACTTCCCCCCAGGAAATTCCATCTGCCGCTTGTTTGCCGTTCTGCTAGCCTGTTTGTTTTCTATTGTAGTCTATTGATATCGTCCTCACTGTTTGCTACACCTCCAGGTTTGGAATCATTGGCAAATTTTAAAATTTTACTCTCTATCCCAATATCCAAGTCACTCAGGTATATCGAAAAGCAGTGGTCCCAGTATTATACGAGCATACGAAATAGAAGCAGGAGCAGGCCATTCAGCCCCTCGAGCCTGCTCCGCCATTCAATAAGATCATGGCTGATCTGTTTGCGTTTTGAATTCCACATTCCCATCTACCCCCAATAACCTTTCATTCCCTTGCCTAACAAGAATCTATCTACCTCTGCCTATTCAGTGACCCCGCCTCCACCACCTTCTGAGGCAGAGAGTTCCAAAGTCTCACAACCCTCTGAAAGAAAAAAATTCTCCTCATCTCTGTCCTAAAAGGGTGGCCCCTCATTTTAAAACAATGTCCGCTAGTCCTGGACTCACCCACAAAAGGAAACATACTTTCCACATCCACCTTGTCAAGGCCGTTCAGGATCTTGTAAACTTCAATCAAGGCTAACCCTTTGGGGACACGAGTTCAGATCCCACCATAGCAGCTGGTGGAATGTAAATTCAATTAGTACATGTGGAATTGAAAGTTAGCCTCAGTAACGGTGACCATGAAACTGTCATCAGTTGTTGTAAAAACCAACCTGATTCACTGATGTCCTTTAGGGAAGGAAATCTGCTGTCCTTACATGTCTGGCCTACATGTGACTCCAGACCCACAACAGTGTGGCTGCCTCTGAACTGCCCCCTGCAATGGCCCAGCAAGTCACTCAGTTCAAAGACAGTTAGGGATGGGCAACAAATGCTGGCCTTGCCAGTGATGCGTACACCCCATGAATCAATAAAGAAATCTTTCCAATGCCCTGACACCTCCTCATATCTAGCGAAGATTATGGCAAGTCCTTCCCCTATCTCCATGCCCACTTCCTTTAACAATCTGGGATGCAAGCATCTGGACCAGCTGACTTATCTACCCTTTCCAGCCAGCCTTTCCAGTACTTACCCCCTTTCAATGTTCATTCCATCCATTGCCTCTATCCTTTCCACTTGCACTTGCATTTTGTCAGACTCCTCTTCCTTAATGAACATTGATACAAAGAACTCATACGGTATTCTAGTCTTACCCTGTGCTTCTAAGCATATATCACCCTCTCTGTCCCTAACAGGACCCATCCCAGTGGGGAGTGTTCCGTCACACTCCGGACTTGTGCCTTGTAGATGGTGGACGGGCTTTGGGGAGTCAGGAGGTGAGTTACTTGTTGCAGGATTCCCAGCCTCTGGCCTGCTCTTGTAACCACAGTATTTATATGGCTAGCCCAGTTCAGTTTCTGGTCAGTGGTAACCCCCAGGATGTTGATAGTGGGGGATTCAGTGTTGGTGCTTTGGGTGAAGGGAAGCTGGTTGGTTTGAGATGATCATTGCCAGACACTTGTGGCGCAGATGTTACTTGCTACTTGTTCAGGTGTTGTCCAGGTCTTTCTTTACTCTGATTTAAGCTTCCATTATTGGATGGATCAGAAAATTGGAGAGGTTGTGAGCAACCATCCCCACTCCTGACGGAGGGAAGGTCATGGGTGAGGCTGTTGGGGGTGGTTGGGCAGAATTTCACTAGAAGCAACAGGACCACGTCCCCACCATCACCAGCCTGCCAACCAATAAGGAGCTCGCAAGAAACGTAGAGTCACAGGGGAGACAAAAATCAATCAGAGAGCGTGTGCAGAGCCTTGAGCCAGGCTAACAGCTGCTGCCTCTTTGCCCAGGGTCTGGGCCTGGTGTGAGGGTGGGGGTGGGGCTGCGTGCGAGGGTGGGTCTGGGCCTGGTGTGAGGGTGGGGGTGGGGCTGCGTGCGAGGGTGGGTCTGGGCCTGGTGTGAGGGTGGGGGTGGGGCTGCATGCGAGGGTGGGTCTGGGCCTGGTGTGAGGGTGGGGGTGGGGCTGCGTGCGAGGGTGGGTCTGGGCCTGGTGTGAGGGTGGGGGTGGGGCTGCGTGCGAGGGTGGGTCTGGGCCTGGTGTGAGGGTGGGGGTGGGGCTGCGTGGGAGAGTGAAGGAAACTAACCAACCAAACTGGCCTGGACGGAGAGTCAAACTAAAAAAAAATTGAAGCCACGGCAGTGAATCTCACTGCTTGTGTCAGGCCTGGTCCGGGTTGTTAAAGAATTGGGGGTGGAGATAGAGGAGGGACTTACCCTAATCTTCCCATCTCCCCTGGATACAGGGAGGTGCCAGGGACCGGCAATCATTCTTCATTCTTTCATGGGATGTGGGCGTGGCCAGCAATTGTTGCCCATCCCTAATTGCCCTTGAACTGAGCGGCTTACTCGGCCATTTCAGAGTCAAGCACATTACTGTGGACCCCAAAGAAACTGTCAAATTCTAGGCTGGGAAGTGAGTGTGACATTAGCACCTATAACTTACTCAGGTCACATCAATCCTCCTGCTTCTGAAACTAGGGTTGATCAGATAGAAGGACCCGGAGCTGACAAGGTGTATGTGTCGCGGAGACGGATTGAGTACTGATGGGTTATTGATTCTGGGGTTTGATTCATTTAGAATCGAATGTAATGTTCAGAATGGCCATATTTCCAGCTCTCAGGCCAGTTCCTGCAAACTCGGGATCGAACTGTGCCAGGTTGCCAGGCTTTACTCGCTCACCTTGATTGGCCAGGAAAAATGAAGCAAATTCCTCGAGATACCAACAGGGACAAAGTGCAAAGTCCTGTTGAGATGCTCCTGCCTTTCTTTGTTTGTTTCCTGCTAATATTTAACCAGCTGCTGTGTTACCAGGGGAGACTGCAGCAGCTGCACAAGCTCAGCCTGGACACACCACACATCACTGGCAACCTCTGCCCTCACCCCCAGCCCTTCCTCTTCACCATCCCCCTCCCCCTCCCCCCTCCCCCCCCACCCCCCACCCCCTTCACCACCACACCACACCCCCCCACCCCCCCACACCCTACACTCAGCTCTCACTCTTGTATCTAGAAGACTCTTCCTGTCTCAGAGTGATTGGATCAAACATTTGGAAAAGTGAATTGGATCTCTATCCCTCTCCCGAGAGTCTGACTGGCTATTTAATCCTCAAGCAGTCCCTGTCCAAATGCAGCAAGATCTGGACCAATATCCAGGCTTGGGCTGAGAAGTGGCAAGTAACATTCACACCACACAAGTGTCAGGCAATGACCATTTCCAACAAGAGATATTCTAACCATCCCCCCTTGATGTTCAATGGCATTACCAGCACTGAATCCCTCAATATCAACATCCTGGGGGGGTTACCATTGACCAGAAACTGAACTGGACTAGCCATATAAATATTGAGGCTACAAAAGCAGGTCAGAGGCTAGGAATCCTGCAGTGAATAACTCACCTCCTCACTCCCCTACAAGGCACAAGTCAGGAGTGTGATGGAATACTCCCCACTTTCCTGGATGAGTGCAGCTCCCACAACACTCAAGGAGCTCGACACCATCCAGGACAAAGCAGCCCACTTGATTGGCACCACATCCATAAACATTCACTCCCTCCACAACTAACACACAGTAGCAGCAGTGTGTACCATCAAGATGCACTGTAGGAATTCATCAAGGCTCCTTAGACAGCAGCTTCCAAACCTACGACCACTAGAAGGACAACAACAGAAGAGACATGGGAACACCACCACCTGGAAGTTCCCCTCCAAGTCACTCACCACCCTGACTTGGAAATATATCGCCGTTCCTTCACTGTCACTGGGTCAAAATCCTGGAACTCCCTTCCTAACAGCACTGTGGTGTTAGATAGTGTTAAACAGACAGTGTAACAGACTGGGTGACAGTCAATGTGACAGGCAGTGTGAAAGAATGTGAGACAGTGTGACAGTCAATGTGACAGGCAGTGTGACAGACAGTGTGTCAGACAATGTGACATACAGTGGGAAAGACATGACAGATAGTGTGACAGTCAGTGTCACAGGCAGTGTGTCAGGCAACGTGAGAGATAGCGTGATAGTCAGAGTGTCAAGCAGTGTGACAGACAGTGTGACAGGCCTTGTGACAGAATATGTGATGGACATTATGAAAGATGGTGTGACAGTCAGTGTGTCAGACAGTGATAGATAGTGTGACAGTCAATGTGTCAGTGTGTGTGACAGACAGTGTGACAGACATTTGGTCAGGCAGCGTGATAGTCAGTGTGTCAGACAGTGTGACAGACAGTGTATCAGACAATGTGACATACAGTGGGAAAGACAGTGTGACAGTCAGTGTGTCAGACAGTGTGACAGACAGTATGTCAGACAATGTGTCAGACAGTATGACAGACAATGGGACAAACAATGGGAAGGACAGTGTGACAGAGTGTGACACAATGTGTGACAGACAGTGTGACAGACAGTGTATCAGACAGTGTGACAGACATTGGGAAAGACAGCGTGACAGACAGTGTGACAGACAGTTTGTCAGACAGTGTGACAGACAATGTGTCAGATAATGTGACAGTCAGTGTGTCAGACAGCATGACAGGCAATGTGACAGTCAGTATTTCAGACAGTGTGACAGGTAGTGAGACAGACAGTGTGACAGTCAGTGTGTCAGACTGTTGACAGACAGTTTTACTATTAATGGGACAGTGTGACAGTCACTGTGACAGATAGTATGACAGTCAGTTTGTCAGACAGTGCGACAAACAGTGTGCCAGACATTGGGAAAGACATCATGACAGACAGAGTGAAACAATCAGTGTGTCAGTCAGTGTGACAGACAGGGTGACAGTCAATGTTACGGATAGTGTGACAGTCAGTGTGTCAGACAATGTGACAGTCAATGTAACAGACAGTGTGACACACTGTGTGACCAACAGTGGAAAGACAGCGTGATAGATAGAGTGACAGACAGTGTGACAGACTGTGTGACACTCTGTATCTCAGACAGTGTGACAGACAGTGTGTCAGACAGTGTGACAGACAGTGGAAAAGATAGCATGACAGACAGTGTGAAAGTCAGTGTTTTAGATAGTGCTAGACAGACAGTGAGACAGACAGTGTGACAGTCATTTGACAGACAGTGTGACAGTCAGTGTGCCAGGCAGTGTGACAGGCAGTGTGACAGACAGTATGACAGTCAGTGTGACAGACAGTGTGAAAGTCAGTGTATCAGACAGTATGACAGTCAATGTGACAGACAGTGAAACAGCCAGTTTGTCAGACAGTGTGACAGACAGGGTGACAGTCAATGCAACAGATGGTACAACAGTCAGTGTGTCAGAGAGTGTGACGGACAGTGTTTCAGCCAATTTGGCAGACAGTGTGACAGACATTGGGAAATACAGTGTGACAGACTGTGCGTCAGAAAGTGTGACAATTAATGTGACAGACAGTGTGACAGACAGAGTGACAGTCCATTGACAGACAGTGTGACAGTTTCTGTGATAGAATGTGTGACAGAGAGTGTGAAAGTCAGTGTATCAGACAGTGTCCAATATGACAGACAGTGTGACAGTCAGTTTGTCAGACAGTGACAGACAGTTTGTCAGACAGTGTGACAGACAGTATGTCAGACAGTGTGACAGATAATGTGACAGTCTATGTGACTCTCAGTGTGTCAGACAGCATGACAGGCAATGTGACAGACAGTATTTCAGACAGTGTGACAGGTAGTGAGATAGACAGTGTGACAGCCAGTGTGTCAGACTGTTGACAGACAGTTTGTCAATTAATTTGACAGGCAGAGTGACAGTCACTGTAACAGACAGTATGACAGTCACTTTGTCAGACAGTGTGACAAACAGTTTGCCAGACATTGGGAAAGACAGCATGACAGACAGAGTGAAACAATCAGTGTGTCAGTCAGTGTGACAGACAGTGCAACAGACAATATGATAAACCGTGCGACTGACAGTGGAAAGACAGCATGACAGATAGAGTGACAGATAGTGTGACAGACTGTGTGACACCTTGTATCTCAGACAGTGTGACAGACAGTGTGTCAGATTGTGTGACAGACAGTGGAAAAGACACCATGACAGATAGTGTGAAAGTCAGTGTTTTAGATAGTGTTAGACAGACAGTGAGACAGACAGTGTGACAGTCATTTGACAGACAGTGTGACAGCTTCTGTGACAGGCAGTGTGACAGATGGTATGACAGTCAGTGTGTCAGAGAGTGTGACAGACAGTTTTTCAGCCAATCTGGGAGACAATGTGACAGTATATGTGACAGACAGTGTGACAGTCAGTGTGTCAGACAGTGCAACAGACAGTGTGACAGGCATTAGGAAAGACGGTGTGATAGACAGTGACAGACAGTGTGACAGACTGTGCGTCAGAAAATGTGACAGACAGTGTGACAATTAATATGACAGACAGTGTGACAGACAGAGTGACAGTTTATTTGACAGACGGTGTGACAGATTCTGTGACAGACTGTGTGACAGGAAGTGTGAAAGTCAGTGTATCAGACAGTGTGACAGCCATTGTGGCAGAAAGTGTGGCAGTCAGTTTGTCAGGCAGTATGACAGACAGTGGGAAAGACAGCATGACAGACAGTATGACAGTCAGTATGTCAGAGAGTGTGATAGCCATTGTGACAGACAGTGTGTCAGACAATGTGGCAGACAGTATGATGGTCAGTGTGTCAGACAGTGCAGCAGACAGTGTGACAAGCAGCATGACAGACATTGGGCAAGACAGAGTGACAGACAGTGTGACAGTCTATGTGACAGACAATGTGACAATCAGTGTGTCAGACAGTGTGACAGGCAATGTGAAAGACAGTATTTCAGACAGTGTGACAGGTAGTGAGATAGACAGTGTGACAGCCAGTGTGTCAGACTGTTGACAGACAGTTTGTCAATTAATTTGACAGACAGTGTGACAGTCACTGTGACAGACAGTAGGACAGTCAGTTTGTCAGACAGTGTGACAAACAGTTTGCCAGACATTGGAAAAGACAGTGTGACAGACAGAGTGAAACAATCAGTGTGTCAGTCAGTGTGACAGACAGTGCAACAGACAATGTGACAAACTGTGTGACCGACAGTGGGAAGACAGTGTGACAGACTGTGTGATACTCTGTATCTCAGACAGTGTGACAGACAGTGTGTCAGACAATGTGACAGACAGTGGAAAAGACAGCATGACAGACGGTGTGAAAGTCAGTGTTTTAGATAGTGTTAGGCAGACAGTGAGACAGACAGTGTGACAGTCATTTGACAGTGTGACAGCTTCTGTGACAGGCAGTGTGACTGACAGTGTGTTAGGCAGTGTGACAGGCAATGTGACAGACAGTGTGACAGTCAGTGTGACAGATGGTATGACAGTCAGTGTGTCAGAGAGTGTGACAGACAGTGTTTCAGCCAATTTGGCAGACAACGTGACAATAAATGTGACAGACAGTGCAACAGGCAGTGTGACAGACAGTAGGAATGACAGTGTGACAGACTGTGTGACAGAAAGTGTGACAGACAGTGTGACAGATAGAGTGACAGTCCATTTGACAGATGGTGTGACAGTTTCTGTGACAGACTGTGTGACAGAGAGTGTGAAAGTCAGTGTATCAGACAGTTTGACAGTCAATGTGACAGACAGTGAGACAGTCAGTTTGTCAGACAGTGCGACAGACAGTGAGACAGTCAGTGTCAGGCAGTGTGGCAGTTTCTGTGACAGACAGTGTGACAGATAGTGTGAAATTCAGTGTATCAGACAGTGTGACAGGCAATGTGACAGCCAGTGTGGCAGTCAGTTTGTCAGACAGTGTGCCAGACAGAATGACAGACAGTGGGAAAGACAGCATGACAGACAGTATGACAGTCAGTGTGTCAGAGAGTGTGATAGCCATTGTGACAGACAATGTGTCAGACAATGTGGCAGACAGTATGATGGTCAGTGTGTCAGACAGTGCAACAGACAGTGTGACAAGCAGCATGACAGACATTGGGCAAGACAGAGTGACAGACAGTGTGACAGTTTATTTGACAATCTATTTGATAGACAGTGTGACAGTGAAGATGACTGATGGTGTGACAGCCAATGGGACAGACAGTGTGCCAAACAGTGTGATAGTCTATCTGACAGACAGTGTGACAGTTAAGGTGACAGACAGTATGACAGTCTATGTGACAATGTGTGAGACAGTGTGAGGCAATCTGACAGCCAGTGTGCCAGACAGTGTGGCAAACAGTGCAACAGACAGTGTTATAGACAGTGTGATTGATAGTGTAACTGTCAGTGTAACAGTCAATGAGACAGACAGTGTGATGGACAGTGTGGCAGACAGCGTGGCAAACAATGTAACAGGCAGTGTGACAGACAGCGTGAACTAGTGTGACAGTCAATGTGACAGTGTGACAGACAGTGTGACAGACATTATGGCAATCAATGAGACAGGCAGTCTGTCAGATTGTGTGACAGATGGTGTGATTCAATGTGACAGACAGTGTGACAGATAGTGTGGCGGTCAATGAGACAGGTATTATGACAGACTTTGTCACCAATGAAAAGCTACTGCTGCTGAGGAATTGCATGTGGTTTCCGTACCCGCTGCCACCATGTAGGATTTTAATTGTAATTGCGTGGGAAACATGAGAAGGAGAGAGAGTGTAAGTGCAAACAGTTACAGCATGGAGAATGGCTTCCTGTTGACCAAATATCAGCCATTGCATGTGTAGCAGAGAGAGATATTTCTGACAAACATGATCAGTTTCTGCTTATCTTTTTTTTGAGATGAACTCTGTTGCTGGTTTAATTTGGGAGCTACACGTTACCGAGCTTAGTAGCTGTCTGCTCCCAGTCATCAGGGCATTTACCAGAAGGAACATTTGATTTGATGAATTTGGGAAAAGATTTCATTTCCTCAAACTGAAGAGCAGAAATTCTTGGTTAAATGTGGTAATCTTTCTTGAAAAGGAGGCTAATTTTATTAAAAGCGGAGATAATTAACACATACCCTACAATCAATTCACTTTCACACCCACCCGGGAAACTGAACTTAAAGGTTATGCACAGACAAGGACCAGCTTCTCCTTTCATTTTCTCCTCTTCCAGTCCTTAAATAAAAAAAATTACAAATAAAATGAATTGAAGTTCCGTAAATTATTTTTAAACTGTCTATACTGTAAACACAGCAATTTTCCTCTTTCCAGCACCCAGGGGCCAACATAAATATTCTCACCCTTTGTCTAACACAGTTCACCCCATCCAGGCAAACCACATCAATTGTTCAACATCCCCATCCTGAGCCCAGCTCAACAACAAAATGGCACCAATCGATTCCAACAGCGAGAAACACACAAGAACAGAAGCATTCAGGGGAGGAGTAGGCTGCTCAGCTCCTTGAACCTGCTTTGCCATTCAATAGGACCAGCGTTAACAACCTCAATCTGAGTCTCCAGCCCAATGTAACACTAAGAGGCAGCTCCAATGATCAAATCCCACCTCTCTCACCTGCCAGCCCAGTTCAACTCAACCCAACAAACTGCTCACATCACCACTCTTATCCTCAAACAAAATTCACCAAAACAGATCTACAACCCAACATTTATCATCCAAATACAAAAACCAACCTCAACATCCCCATTCGCACTCTTCCTTTCTTAATTCTGTCATGAAGGAATGGTGATATATTTCCAAGTCAGTGACTTAGAGGGCAACTTACAGTTGGTGGTGTTCCCATCTATCTGCTGCCCTTATCCTTCGAGATGGTAGTGGTTATGGATTTGGAAGATGCTGGCGAAGGAGCCTTGGTGAGTTCCTGCAGTACATCTTGTAGATGGTACACACTGCTGCTTCTGTGTGTTGGTGGTGGAGGGAGTGAATGTTTGTGGATGTGGTGCCAATCAAGTGGGCTGCTTTGTCCTGGATGGTGTCAAGTTTCTTGAGTGTTGTTGGAGCTGCACTCATCCAGGCAAGTGGGGAGTATTCCATCACACTCCTGACTTGTGCCTTGGAGATGGTGGACAGGTTTTGGGGAGTGAGGAGATGAGTTACTCGTCACACAATTCCTAGCCTCTGACCTGCTCTTGTAGCCACAGTATTTATATGGCTAGCCCAGTTCAGATTCTGGTCAATGGTAACCCCCAGGATGTTGAAAGTGGGGGATTCAGTGATGGTAATGACATTGAATGTCAAGGGGCTATGGTTGGATTCTCTCTTGATGGAGACGGTTATTAGCTGGCACTTGTGTGGTGTGAATGTTATTTGCCACTTGTCAGTCCAAGACTGGATATTGTCCAGGTCTGGCTGCAAGTGGACATGGATTGCTTCACTACTCAATATAGCCCAGTCCAATCCAATTCGAATCCTGACAAAAACCATAACAGTCCAACATCACCATCCTCTTTCAGCCAATGATCCCATTAAATATTTTGAGGCCAGTGGTCTGTTTATTTCGTTGCATGGTAACTTTACATTTTGTTACACTGCTGCACACATGCGGGTATCTTAATGGACACAACCTGGCCTGCATGGCACCTTCACCAGCGACTGCTCCAGGGCTGCAAATACACAAAGCTCACAGGGAACAGGTCAATTTAATCAATCAGAACAAGCTTGATAATTCGCCTTCCCTCTCAGTCTAATCTAGGCTGATCCAATTCAAACAAAGTAACATTTCAATAGACCAAAATCATGACTCTCGCTCACAGTCCAGCCCTTCAGCAAACAAACTCCACTGTACTAACAGCCCAGCAATGCCACTCGCCTCTCAGTCTATGCCAGTCTGAGCGAACAAATCCAATTTCACCACTCTCATTCCAAACATTGTCCAGCTTGGTCTAAACTAAACCAACTGCTCTACCATAATGCTAACTTTCCTCAATTGCACACTCACCCAGGGGAATGCTGCTATTCCACACTCATATTTAACATTATCACAAAATGAACAAAGGAGAGGGTCCTTCACAGAATCACAGAATTGTTACGGTGTAGAAAGAGGCCATTCGGCCCATCATGTCTGCACTCTCTGAGCATTTTAAGTTAGTGCCAACCTCCTGCCTTTTCCCCGTAACTCTGCACGTTGTTTCTATTTAAATAATCATCCAATGCCCTCTCAAATGCCTCAATCAAACCTGCCTCCACCACACTTCCAGGCAGCGCATTCCAAACCCTAACCACTCGCTGCGTGAAAACGTTTTTTTCTCACATCACATTTGCTTTTTTTTGCAAAACACTTTAAAACTGTGCCCTCTGGTTCTCGATCCGTTTAGTTTCTCCCTATCCACTCTGTCCAGACTCCTCATGATTTTGAAAATTTCTATCACGTCTCCTCTCAAACTTCTCCTGTCCAGGGAAAACAGTCCCAATTTCTTCAATCTTTCCTCATAACTGAAGACTCATCCCTGGAACCATTCTCGTAAACCTCTTCTGCACTCTCTCCAATGTGTTCATATCCTTCCTATGGCACCCAGAACTGTACACAATACTCCAGCTGAAGTCTAACCAGTGTCTTATGTAAGTTCATCATAACCTCCCTGCTCTTGTGCTCTATGCCCCTACTAATGAAGCCTAGAATACTGTATGCTTTAGAAACAGCTCTCTCTAGCTGTCCTGCCACCTTTAATAACTTATGACTTAGGTTTCTCTGCTCCTGCACAGCCTTTAGAATAGTATCCTTTCTTTTATATTCTCTCCATGTTCTTTGTACCAAGATATATCATTTAGAATATATGTATTATATCATGTAAATGTATCACTTTCATTCCTTAGAACATGAAATGACCAACAAAAACAATGCTGATAGCAGAGTCCATAATCAGTTAGATACAGAGTAAAGCTCCCTCTACACTGTCCCCATCAAACACTCCCAGGGCAGGTACAGCACGGGGTTAGATACAGAGTAAAGCCCCCTCTACACTGTCCCCATCAAACACTCCCAGGACAGGTACAGCACGGGGTTAGATACAGAGTAAAGCTCCCTCTACACTGTCCCCATCAAACGCTCCAGGACAGGTACAGCATGGGGTTAGATACAGAGTAAAGCTCCCTCTACACTGTCCCCATCAAACATTCCCAGGACAGGGACAGCACGGGGTTAGATACAGAGTAAAGCTCCCTCTACACTGTCCCCATCAAACACTCCCAGGACAGGTACAGCATGGGGTTAGATACAGAGTAAAGCTCCCTCTACACTGTCCCCATCAAACACTCCCAGGACAGGTACAACACGGGGTTAGATACACAGTAAAGCTCCCTCTACACTGTCCCCATCAAACACTCCCAGGACAGGTACAGCACGGGGTTAGATACAGAGTAAAGCTCCCTCTACACTGTCCCCATCAAACACTCCCAGGACAGGTACAGCACGGGGTTAGATACAGAGTAAAGCTCCCTCTACACTGTCTCCATCAAACACTCTCAGGACAGATACAGCACGGGGTTAGATACAGAGTAAAGCTCCCTCTACACTGTCCCCATCAAACACTCCCAGGACAGGTACAGCACGGGGTTAGATACAGAGTAAAGCTCCCTCTACACTGTCCCCATCAAACACTCCCAGGACAGGTACAGCACGGGGTTAGATACAGAGTAAAGCTCCCTCTACACTGTCCCCATCAAACACTCCCAGGACAGGTACAGCACGGGGTTAGATACAGAGTAAAACTCCCTCTACACTGTCCCCATCGAACACTCCCAGGACAGGTACAGCACGGGGTTAGATACAGAGTAAACTCCATCTACACCTTGGATATGATGCTGGTGGTTGATGAGTAAGGATTCTTTTTTTAAAAATCTTTTTGTAAAGATCTAATTTTGTTTGCAGTTAGCATTTCACTGAAATCTGCATTGTAAATTCTAAAGTTCGCAGCCTCAATAAAGTTTTGCCAGGATCTCCAGTGATTGAGCAGTTGGGCTTGGTTAATTAAAGATGTAGTTGATGCCAGTTCCTCTGGGACTGGGTCAGCTAGTCTTTGTATCAGGAGCAGGTTAAGTCAGCCAACTTAGTGCAACTTAGAATAGAGTGTAGGGAGTTGTGACTCAGGGAGTTTGGGTGTTGGGGGGTGGAGGGAAAGAGATGCTCCTTTGCTTCTGGAATTTGATAATGTGGGAGAAGCAGCGGCCTTACAGAGCGAGGGGAACCAGGCTTGAGAGCAGAGCGAATGCGGGAGCCTGCAGAAGAAGAGTGTTGGCTTTGGTCAGTAGGTCTTGGTGAGTATTTCTACTGTCCTTAATATTCCTTAAACTAAAGGAAGTAAAGGTAAAGGGGGTCATTTAAGAGTAAGTCATGGTCGGGCAGCTTGGCCAGGTAGAATGCTCCTCCTGTGTGATGTGGGAAGTCAGAGACACTTCCCGTACCCAGGGTGACCACATGTTCAGGAAGCGTCTCCAGCTGCAGCTACTGGAAATTTGTGTTTCAGAGCTGGAGCTGCATCTGGAGTCACTGTGGAGCACCCGCAAGGATGAGATTTTTGTGAATAGCACGTACAGTGAGGTGGTCACACTGCAGGTAAAGAGTGCACAGGCAGAAAGGGAATCGTGGACTGCCGGACAGAGTAAAAGCACGAGGCAGGTGGCGCAGGAGTCCCCTGGGTTCATGTCCTTCCCTAATAGATTTTCCATTTTGGATCCTGCTGGGGGAGATGGTTTCTCAGGGGAAAGCAGCTAGAGCAAAGTTCACGGCATCATGAGTGCCTCAGCTGCAAGAGTAGGGGAGAAAAAAAGAGCGGGAGAGCAATAGTGAAATCGTAAGGGGAACAGGTAGATGTTTATGCAGTTATAGATGTGACACCAGGATGGTATGTTGCCTCCTTGGCGCCAGGGTCAAGAACGTTGCTGAGCAGCTGCCGGACATTCTGAAGGAGGAGGGTGAACAGCCATATGTCGTGGTCCATGTCGGTACCAACAACATTGGTAAAAAGAGGGATGAGGTCCTGAAAGTAGAACGTAGGGAGCTAGGAAATAAATTAAGAAGCAGGACCTCAAAGGTAGTAATCTCAGGATTACTCCCAATGCCACATGCCAGCGAGATCAGGAATAGGAGAATAGACCAGATGAATGTGCGGCTGGAGAGATGGTGCAGGAGGGATGAATTTAGATTCCTGAGGCATTGGGACTGATTCTGGGGAAGATGGGACCTGTACAACCTGGACGCGTTGCACCCCAGCAGGACTGGGGCCAATATCCTCGTAGGGGTATTCACTAGTACTGTGTCCTCAGGGGGGCGGGTTTAAACTAGATTGGCAGGGGGATGGGAACCTGAGCAGGGAGACACAAGAGAGTGAAACAAAGATAGGAATGTAAGACAGAAAAGTAGAAAACAAACCTTCAAGGCAGAGGAAACAAGGGCAAGAAGCAAATAGGGCCATAGTACAAAGAAAATGTGTAAAAATGTTAAAAAGACAAGTCTAAAGGCATGATATCTGAATGCACAAAGCATTCGTAATAAGGTAGATGGATTAACAGCACAAATAGGTGTAAATGGGTACGATATGATTGCAATTATGGAGACATGGCTGCAGGGTGACCAAGGCTGGGAACTGAATTTCCAAGGGTACTCGATATTTAGGATGGACAGGCCAAAAGGAAAAAGGAGGTGGGGTGGTGTTGTTAGTTAAGGATGAAATCAGTGCGATAGTGAGAGGGGATATTGGCTCAGAAAATCTGGATGTAGAATCAGTCTGGGTGGAGCTAAGGAGTAACAAGGGGTGGAAAACATTAGTGGGAGTTGTCGATCGGCCTCCAAACAGTAATGATAAGTTGGGGACGGCATTAAACAGGAAATTAGTGAAGTATGTAACAAGGATGCTGCATGACTTTAATCTATATATAGACTGGGCAAACCAAATTAGCAATAATACTGTGGCAGATGAATTCCTGGAATGTATACAAGATGTTTTTTTAGACCAGTATATTGAGGAACCAACTAGGGAACAGGCTGTCCTAGATTTGGTATTGTGCAATGAGAAAGGTTAATTAATAATCTTGTTCTGCAGGGCCCTTTAGGGAAGAGTGACCATAACCTGCGATAATTCTTTATGGTAAGAGAAGTCGTCCAGTCCGAAACTAGGATCCTAAATCTAAACATACAAACATACAAACTAGGTGCAGGAGTAGGTCACTTGGCCCTTTAAGTCTGTTCTGCCATTTAATAAGATCATGGCTGATGTGAATATAACCTCCTGCTACCCCGATAAGCTTTCACCCCTTTGTAAATCAGGAATCTATCTAGCGCTACCTTAAAAATATTCAAGGACCCTGCTCCACTGCCTTTTGAGGAAGAGCGTGGAAATGATGAAGAAATGAGCAGTGAGTTGGCTACCATAGATTGTGGAACTTCATTAAAAGGCATGATGGTGGATAAACAATGGCTAATACTTAAGGAACAAATGTATGCATTGCAACAATTATACATTCCTTTCTGGTACAAAAAATACAACAGGAAAAGCAGCCCAACCATAGCTAACAGAAGAAATTAAGGATAGTATTAGATCCAAAGTGGAGTCACATAAAGTTGCTAGAAGAAGTATTAAAGCTGAGGATTGGGAGCAGTTTAGAATTCAACAAAGGAGGACCAACCTGGGTGGGGGACTTCAATATTCATCACCAAGAGCACCACTACTGGCTGAGCTGGCCAAATCTTAAAGGACCTAGCTGCTAAACTGGGTCTGGGGCATGGGGGGAGGGAACCAACAACAGAGAAAAATATACTTGACCTTCATCTCACCAGCCTGCCTGCTGCAGATGCATCTGTCCATGACACTATCAGTAGGAGTGACCACTGCACAGTCCTTGTGGAGACGAAGTCCAGCTTTCACATTGAGGATTCCCTCCATCGTGTTGTGTGGTACTACCACCATGCTAAATGGGATAGATTTCAAACAGATCTATCAACTCAAGACTTCTTCTTATCGTGTCCATGGACAGTCTATACATGGCCCAGCCAGAACTGGACACATTTTTGTGCCTTGTTGTTGAATTGGGCAAGCTCTGCAACAGTGCAGGGTTCCTCTAGCGATAGGCAATGCAGCAGATGTTGCACAGTCTGTGGCTCAGTTCCATATTCACAAGTTGTCGGGCAGGTTGTATATCCCCATTTGCTTAGTGACATCTTTGAATGCCCTACACCAGTCCTAAGTCTGTTAAGGCACTTGCAGGTTGTCCAGTTGCAATTAGCTCCTGGGGGAAAGGCTTTCATCTGGTAGAATTTTCATCGCTGGGTTTTGTTCGAGACTGGCGAGCTGGTCTTTCCACAAGGCGATGAGGGTTTCAGATGGGGTTGATTGTAATGGAACAACACTGTTCATGAAGCTCTTCCTTGACTTTAGGTGGCTGGGTGTAGGTGTATGACTATGTAGAGGGTGCCTCTCATCTGATGTTTGACAGAGTCCCTCTTTCTTGCTGGCTACCGTTCTTCTTATATCAGGGGGAGAGATACCTGCCGGGACATATAGGCTGTTGGTGTTTGTTGGTTTTGAACAACCTGTGATAAGTCGGCAGCTTGCATTCAGAACGGCATTCATCTTCTTAGCATGAGTAGATCTTTCCCATGCAGGGCAGGTGTATTCGGCAGTGGAATAGCAAAGAGCAAGTGCACTGGTTCCCAATGTTTTCGAGCGTGTTCCCCATTTCGTGTTTTTGAGCTTATTCAGGATGTTGTTTCATGCGCTCACTTTTGCCTTTGTCTTTTCAATGTGATTCTTGAAGGTGAGGCATCTGTCAAGGGTGACTCCTAAGTAGATAGGGTGCTCGCAATGTGTCAGTGTTGTTCCACATTAGGTTTCTTTAAGCTGGCGTTTGGCTTCACGGTTTTTGAGCTGGGATGCACAAACTTGCATCTTTGATGGGTTTGCACGAAGGTGGTTTTCTTCATAGTAGGATGTTAGTCCCTCCAAGGCCTCAGAAAACGTTTTCTCCACAGTGTTAATATCAGTGCTTTGGGCAGTGACACATAAGTCATCAGCATATATAAAACGGCGTATGACACAGTCTATAGGTTGGTCATTTGTATAGATGTTGTACAGCAGCAGTGCAAGCATGCTTCCCTGAGGAAGACCATTCTTCTGAATACACCACCTGCTGCGCTTCCCACCTAGTTCAAGATAGAGCCGGCAATTCTGAAGCATGCTTTCTAACAGCTCTGTTAAGTGAATATCTTTTGTCATCTCTAGGATCTTGCAGAGGAGACGTCTATGGTTCACTGTATCGTATGCTGCTGACAGGTCTACAAAAACAGCACCTGTTACCATCCCTTGCTCAAAACCATCTTCAATATGGTGTGTGAGATTGTGCAGTTGGCATGTTGTTGATTTGCCAGGGTGGAAACCTGCTTGCTCTGGAATGATCTTCTCATCTACAGTTGGTGCTATCCTATTGCGTATCAGGTGTTCAAACAGCTTATTGGTGTGGCAAAGCAGTGAAATTGCCCAAAAACTCTTAGGATCTGAGAGATCTTTTCCAGGCTTTAATAGTGCTATTACATGTGCCTTCTGCCAAATATTAGGTAGCTTGTGTGTTGCCAGACAGTGGTTGAACAATTGTAGGAGCCATTTCTTTGCTTGCTGTCCAAAATGCTTTATCTGCTCTGTTGTTATGTTGTCAAGACCAATTGCTTTCCTGTATTTTATACCAGATATACCAGTTTCCAGCTCTTCCATGTTGCATGGTCCAGTGAAGCCAGGGTCATCACTGTACGTCTTCCTATCTAGTTATGCTCTTAGTTGTTTCTTGTTGATTTTTCCATTTAGGAGCAACTGGTGTGCGACTTGGTTTGTTGATACAATTGGATGTTGAGCAGCTTTCCTGGGATCACATCCACGTTTGCGTATGAGAGACCATGTCTTCTTGCTGTTTTTTGTAAGATCTGTTGTCTCTATCAAGGTGGCCCAGATGTTTTGACGCTCTTGAGAGATATTTAACATCACCCTCTCACCGGTAGATATTGTTTCCTCTGAGAAGGGGTCAGATTCAAACATTGAGACATACTCCCAGCCGAGTTCAGCATTCTCCTTGATGAGACCAGAGATGTAGTGCACTCTGCAACCTTGGGAGATCTTCCTTCTGGCTGTTTGTGGATACTCAAGACTGGGCATCCATGAGGTGCTGTGGGCCATCAACAGCAGCAGAATTGTACTCAAACACAATCTGTAACCTCATGGCCCAGCATATCCCCCACTCTATCATTACTAGCAAGCCAAGGGATCAACCCTGCTTCAATGAAGAGTGCAGGAGGACATGCCAGGAGCAGCACCAGGCATACCTAAAAATGAGGTGTCACCCTGGTGAAGATATAACACAGGACTACTTGCATGTCAAACAGCAATATCAGCAAGTGACAGACAGAGCTAAGCGATCCCATAACCAATGGATCGGATATAAGCTCTGCAGTCTTGCCACATCCAGTCATGAATGATGGTGGACAGTTAAACAACTCACTGGAGGAGGGGGGTCCACAAATATCCCCATCCTTAATGAAGGGGGAGCCCAACTCATCTGTGCTAATGATAAGGCTGAAGCATTGGCTACAATCTTCAGCCAGAGGTGCCAAGAGGATGATCCATCTCAGCCTCCTCCGGAGGTCCCCAGCATCACAGATTCCAGTCTTCAGCCAATTCGATTCACTCCACGAGATGTCAAGAAATGACTGAAGGCACTGGATACTGCAAAGGCTATGGGCCCTGACAATATTCCAGCTATAGTACTGAAGACTTGTGCTCCTGAACTTACTGTGCCCCTAACCAAGCTGTTCCAGTACAGCCACAACACTGGCATCTACCCGGCTATGTAGAAAATAGGTCTGTCCTGTACACAAAAAGCAGGACAAATCCAACCCGGCCAATTACCACCCCATTAGTCTACTCTCCATCATCAGTAAAGTAATGGAAAGGGTCATCAGCAGTGCTATCAAGCAACACTTGTTTAGCAATAACCTGCTCACTGACGCCCAGTTTGGGTTCCACCAGGGCCACTCAGCTCCTGACCTCATTACAGCCTTGGTTCAAACATGGACAAAAAAGCTGAACTCCCGAGGTGAGGTGAGAGTGACTGCCCTTAACATCAAGGCAGCATTTGACCGAGTGTGGCATCAAGGAGCCCTAGCAAAACTGGAGTCAATGGGAATCAGGGGGAAAACTCTCTCCATTGGTTGGAGTCATACACAGCACAAAGGAAGATGGTTGTGGTTGTTGGGGGTCAGTCATCTCAGCTCCAGGACATCACTGCAGGAGTTCCTCAGGGTAGTGTCCTCGGCCCAACCATCTTCAGCTGCTTCATAAATGACCTTCCTTTCATCATAAGGTCAGAAATGGGGGTGTTTGCTGATGATTGCACAATGTTCAGCACCATTCCCGACTCCTAAGATACTGAAGCAGTCCATGTCCAAATGCAGCAAGACCTGGACAATATCCAGGCTTGGGCTGACAAATGGCAAGTAACATTTGTGCCACACAAGTGTCAGGCAATGATCATATCCAACAGCAGAGAATCTAACCATCACCCCTTGATGTTCAATAGCATTACCATCACTGAATCCCCCACTATCAACATCCTGGGGGTTACCATTGACCAGAAACTGAACTAGACTAGCCATAAAAATACTATGGCTACAAGAGCAGGTCAGAGGCTGGGAATCCTGCAATGAGTAACTCACCACCTGACACCTCAAAGCCTGTCCTCCATCTACAAGGCACAAGTCAGGAGTGTGATGGAATACTCCCCACTTGCCTGGATGAGTGCAGCTCCAACAACACTCAAGAAGCTTGACACCACATCTATTGATTGGCACCACATCCACAAACATTCACTCCGTCCACCACTGACGCACAGTAGCAGCAGTGTGTACCATCTACAAGATGCACTGCAGGAACTCACCAAGGCTCCTTAGACAGCACCTTCCAAACCCACAACCGCTACCATCTAGAAGGACAAGGGCAGCAGATAGATGGGAACACCACCACCACCTGGAAGTTCCCCTCCAATTCACTCACCATCCTAACTTGGAAATAAATTGCCGTTCCTTCACTGTCACTGGGTCAAAATCCTGGAACTCCCTCCCTAACAGCACTGTGGGTGTACCTACACCACATGGACTGCAGTGGTTCAAGAAGGCAGCTCACCCACCACCTTCTCAAGGGCAATTAGGGATGGGTAATAAATGCTGGTCCAGCCAGTGATGCCCACATCCCGTGAATGAATAAAGAAAAGCAGTTTGATTCAGATGGGAAAAATAGGCTATGAGAGCAAACTGCATGGAACATGGAAGAGGACTGTAAAAGAAAAAGATTAATGAAGACAAATGTCGGTCCCCTACAGTCCAAAACTGGAGAGTTTATAATAGAGAACAAAGAAGCCTGGAAGTGAAATTTGCTGCAGTCACAGGGGAACATAGGCTGCTCTCTCATTAAAGAGAGATGACGTGTGGTGAGTTTAGCCAGACAGTCACCACATCTCCACTGAGGGCTAAGGTTGAGAAGGCAGGGCCTTCATGGATGACCTCAGCTCGTACATGAATCTGTGCTGTTGGTATTGTTTTGCATTACAAAGTAGCTGTCCAGCCAACTCAGTGAACCAACGCCTCCACAAGGCAATGATAGAGCAATTAAACATCTACTTTAGTTCTGTCTTCATGGAAGAAGACACAGATAACTTCCCAGAAATGCTAGGAAGCCACAATATCTCACAGTATCTTTACAGGGCAGAAGAAGGCCATTCAGCCCATCAAATCGGCACTGGCTCTGTGAAAAAGCATTCCAGTGAGTCCCACTCCCCTGCCTTATCCATGTAAACCAACAATCTAATGAGAAGGAAGAATTGAAGCAAACTAGTATTAGTAAAAAAAAAGTGCTGTAGAAATTACTGGGATTGAAAGGCGATAAATCCCCAGGGCCTGGTTATCCACATCCCAGGGTATTAAAGGAGGTGGCCATGGAAATAGTGGATGCATTGGTTGTCATCTTCCAAAACTCTGTAAATTCTGGAACAATCCCGGCAGATTGGAGGGTGGCAAAGATAACCCTACTTTTTAAAAAAGGGAGGGAGAAAGCAGGGAATTATAGACCAGTTAGCCTAACATCAGTAGGAGGGAACATGGTAGAGTCTATTACAAAGGATGTGATAAGCGGACACTTAGAAAATATCAACAGGATTTGACAAAGTCGACATGGATTTATGAAAGGGAAATCATTTGACAAACCTACTGGAGTTTTTGAGGATGTAACTAGCGGAATAGATAAGAGAGAACCAGTAGATGTGGTGTATTTGGATTTTCAGAAAGCTTTTGATAAAGTCCCACATAAGAGGTTACTGTGTAAAATTAAAGTATACCGGATTCAGGGTAATATATTGACATGGATTGAGAATTGGTTAGCAGACAGGAAACAGAGAGTAGGAATAAATGGGTCTTTTTTGGAGTGGCAGGTGGTGAATAGTGGGTTACCTCAGGGGTCAGTGCTTGGGCCCCAGCTATTCACAATATATATCGATGATTTAGATGAGGGAACCAAATGTAATATTTCCAAGTTTGCTGAGGTCATGGAAATGTGAGCGGTGAGGAGGGGGTTAAGAGGCTTCAAGACAATTTAGGCAAGTTGGGTGAGTTGGCAAATACACGGCAGATGCAGTATAATGTGGGTAAGTGTAAAGTTACCCACTTGGTAAGAAAAACAGAAAAGCAGAGTATTATTAAAATGGTGATAGATTGGGAAATGATGATGTACAAAGGGACCTGGGTGTCCTTGTACACCAACTACTGAAAGCAAGCATGCAGGTGCAGCAAGCAGTTAAGAAGACAAATGATATGTTGGCCTTCATTGTGAGAGGACTTGAGTACAGGAGCAAGGATATTTTGCTGCAGCTGTACAGAGCCTTGGTGAGACCACACCTGGAGTATTGTGTGCAGTTTTGTTCTCCTTACCTAAGAAAGGATAGACTTTCCATAGAGGGAGTGTAGCGAAGGTTCACCAGACTGATTCCTGGGATGGCAGGATTGTTGTAAGAGGAGAGCCTGGAGTTCAGAAGAATGAGAGGGGACCTCATTGAAACATATAAAATTCTGACAGGGCTGCACAGACTGGATGAAGGGATGATGTTTCCTCTGGCTGGAGGGTCTAGAACAACGGGGGTCACAGTCTCAGGATATGGGGTAAACAATTTGGGATTGTGATGAGGAGAAACTTCTTGACTCAGAGGGTGGTGACCCTGTGGAATTCCCTACCACAGAGGCTGTGGAGGCAAAATCACTGAATATATTTAAGAAGGAAATAGATGGATTTCTGGACTCTAAAGGCATCAAGGGGTCTGGGGCAGAGCGGGAGTATTGCTTTGAGATAGAGGATCAGCCATGATCGTATTGAAAGGCGGAGCAGGCTCGAAGGGCTGAATGACCTACTCCTGCTTCAATTTTCTATGTTTCTATGTCACACTGTCCCCATCAAACACTCCCAGGACAGGTACAGCACGGGGTTAGATACAGAGCAAAGCTCCCTCTACACTGTCCGCATGAAACACTCCCAGGACAGGTACAGCATGGGGTTAGATACAGAGTAAAGCTCCCTCTACACTGTCCCCATCAAACACTCCCAGGACAGGTACAGCATGGGGTTAGATACAGAGTAAAGCTCCCTCTACACTGTCCCCATCAAACACTCCCAGGACAGGTACAGCACGGGGTTAGATACAGAGTAAAGCTCCCTCTACACTGTCCCCATCAAACACTCCCAGGACAGGTACAACACGGGGTTAGATACAGAGTAAAACTCCCTCTACACTGTCCCCATCAAACACTCCCACTACAGGTACAGCACGGGGTTAGATACAGAGTAAAGCTCCCTCTACACTGTCCCCATCAAACACTCCCAGGACAGGTACAGCACGGGGTTAGATACAGAGTAAAGCTCCCTCTACACTGTCCCCATCAAACACTCCCAGGACAGGTACAGCATGGGGTTAGATACAGAGTAAAGCTCCCTCTACACTGTCCCCATCAAACACTCCCAGGACAGGTACAGCACGGGGTTAGATACAGAGTAAAGCTCCCTCTACACTGTCCCCATCAAACACTCCCAGGACAGGTACAGCACGGGGTTAGATACAGAGTAAAGCTCCCTCTACACTGTCCTCATCAAACACTCCAGGACAGGTACAGCACGGGGTTAGATACAGAGTAAAGCTCCCTCTACACTGTCCCCATCAAACACTCCCAGGACAGGTACAGCATGGGGTTAGATACAGAGTAAAGCTCCCTCCACACTGTCCCCATCAAACACTCCCAGGATTGGGACAGCACGTGGTTAGATTCAGAGTAAAGCTCCCTCTACAGTGTCTCCATCAAACACTCCCAGTATAGGTACAGCACGAGGTTAGATACAGAGTAAAGCTCCCTCTACACTGTCCCCATCAAACACTCCCAGGACAGGTACAGCACGGGGTTAGATACAGAGTAAAGCTCCCTCTACACTGTCCCCATCAAACACTCCCAGTATAGGTACAACATGGGGTTAGATACAAAGTAAAGCTCCCTCTACACTATCCCCATCAAACACTCCCAGGACAGGTACAGCACGGGGTTAGATGCAAAGTAAAGTTACCTCTACACTGTCCCCATCAAACACTCACAGGATTGGGACAGGAGATGGTTAGATACAGAGTAAAGCTCCCTCTACACTGTCCCCATCAAACACTCCCAGGACAGGTACAGCACGGGGTTAGATACAGAGTAAAGCTCCCTCTACACTGTCCCCATCAAACACTCCCAGGACAGGTACAGCACAGGGTTAGATACAGAGTAAAGCTCCCTCTTCCCTTCTCCCGCGCATCCGCCCTCACGCCTTCTCCTCCCTCCCAGAAACATGATAGGGTCCCCCTTGTCCTCACTTATCACCCCACCAGCCTCCACATTCAAAGGATCATCCTCCGCCATTTCCGCCAACTCCAGCATGATGCCACCACCAAACACATCTTCCCTTCACCCCCCTTATCGGCATTCCGTAGGGATCGCTCCCTCCGGGACACCCTGGTCCACTCCTCCATCACCCCCTACTCCTCAACCCCCTCCTATGGCACCACCCCATGCCCACGCAAAAGATGTAACACCTGCCCCTTCACTTCCTCTCTCCTCACCGTCCAAGGGCCCAAACACTCCTTTCAAGTGAAGCAGCATTTCCCCCAACTTAGTCTACTGCATTCGTTGCTCCCAATGTGGTCTCCTCTACATTGGAGAGACCAAACGTAAACTGGGCGACTGCTTTGCAGAACACCTGCGGTCTGTCCGCAAGAATGACCCAGACCTCCCTGTCGCTTGCCATTTTAACACTCCACCCTGCTCTCTTGCCCACATGTCTGTCCTTGGCTTGCTGCATTGTTCCAGTGAAGCCCAACGCAAACTGGAGGAACAGCACCTCATCTTCCGACTAGGCACCTTACTGCCTTCCGGACTGAATATTGAATTCAACAACTTTAGGTCGTGAGCTCCCTCCCCCATCCCCACCCCCTTTCTGCTTTCCCCTTCCTTTTTTTTCCAATAAATTATAAAGATTTTCCTTTTCCCACCTATTTCCATTATAAAAAAAAAATTAAAAAAAAAACACCCCCACTAGAGCTGTACCTTGAGTGCCCTACCATCCATTCTTAATTAGCACATTCGTTTAGATATCACCAACTTTAACTTTAACACCTATGTGTTCTTTTGTACTATTGTCATTGACATCGTTTGATGATCTGCTTCTATCACTGCTTGTTTGTCTACACAAGCACCTCTCTCTCTCTCTATCTCTCCGCCCCCCCCAACACACACACCTTAAACCAGCTTATATTTCAACTCTTTCTTGGACTCGAATCAAGTTCTGTCGAAGGGTCATGAGGACTCGAAACGTCAACTCTTTTCTTCTCCGCCGATGCTGCCAGACCTGCTGAGTTTTTCCAGGTAATTCTGTTTTTGTTTTGGATTTCCAGCATCTGCAGTTTTTTTGCTTTTGTTTTTAAGCTCCCTCTACACTGTCCCAATCAAACACTCCCAGGACAGGTACAGCACAGGGTTAGATACAGAGTAAAGCTCCCTCTACACTGTCCCCATCAAACACTCCCAGGACAGGTACAGCACGGGGTTAGATACAGAGTAAATCTCCCTCTACACTGTCCCAATCAAACACTCCCAGGACAGGTACAGCACGGGGTTAGATACAGAGTAAATCTCCCTCTACACTGTCCCAATCAAACACTCCCAGGACAGGTACAACACGGGGTTAGATACAGAGTAAATCTCCCTCTACACTGTCCCCATCAAACACTCCCAGGACAGGTACAGCACGGGGTTAGATACAGAGTAAAGCTCCCTCTACACTGTCCCCATCAAACACTCCCAGGACAGGTACAGCATGGGGTTAGATGCAAAGTAAAGCTCCCTCTACACTGTCCCCATCAAACACTCCCAGGACAGGTACAGCACGGGGTTAGATGCAAAGTAAAGTTCCCTCTACACTGTCCCCATCAAACACTCCCAGGACAGGTACAGCACGGGGTTAGATACAGAGTAAAGCTCCCTCTACACTGTCCCCATCAAACACTCCCAGGACAGGTACAGCACGGGGTTAGATACAGAGTGATATTCCCAAAAGTAATGGGTTCGGGGGTTTAATATATATAATAAGAGATACCCAGGAACGAGTTGCAGACTCGAATCTAATCGAGGGGTATAAGGTGTGATAATATTTTGTTTAAAAGCCACCTGCTTGTACCGGATGTTTCCAGAATGCCAGAGGTGCCTTGTATAGATTGTGCAGGGATACCTGCTGCTGGATCAGAGTCAGCGAGTCTATATGGCACAGAAGGAAGCCCTTCAGCCCATCCACTTGGTCCCAACCCAGGAGCTGCCAGCAATGAGAGGAATAATCTGTTTGTGGGATAGGGCAGAATGTTCTGGAAACTGCGGCACTCGCTTTTAGGATGTCACTGCAATTACATTTAATGAGTCCTTGAATAATGAAACTGAGATGGAAATAAAAACGATATTTTAGTGAGTGGAAGTGTTAAATTATAAGACGGTAAGGAAATCATTAATAACCCTCAGTTACCAAAATAAAACGGAAGGAATGAACATTGTCTTTACATGAACATGAATAGTTCTGTGTTTCTTTGGCAATCATTTGTTAACAGGGTGGATGTGATAACTCACATGTGGGGCTGATAGGGTGAAGCCTGTTTGCTCTATAGGGAGGAGGCTGCGGGGGAGTTAAAGTTCACTCACAAACCAGCTCAAACTCAACAAATGTCACATCCAAACCAACTTCACTGCGGCAAGATTCCCCAGACAACGAACAGCATGCGATTAGAATCGAGGAGGAAATCCAGCAGAGGATGAGCAGACTCCAAGGAGTGGGCACTATCACCAGGCCTTATAGAACCATCAACGCAAAATACTGCGGATGCTGGAAATCTGAAATAAAAACCGAAAATGCTGGAAAAACTCAGCAGGTCTAACAGCTTCTGTGGAGAGAGAAACAGAGTTAACGTTTCGAGTCCGTGTGACTGAACCATAGAATGGTGACAGCATGAAGAGGCCATTTGACCCTTCATGTCTGTGCTGGCTCGCTGCTCAGCTAGTCCTCACAGACCTGCAAATCTTTTCTCTATAATTATCGAATTTCACTTTGAAAACCTCGATTGAACCTGCTTCCACCACACTCTCAGGCAGCGCATTCCAGATCCTAACGCCTCGATTGACCCTGTCTCCACCACACTCTCAGGCAGCGCATTCCAGATCCTAACGCCTCAATTGACCCTGTCTCCACCACACTCTCAGGCAGCACATTCCAGACCCTAACGCCTCGATTGAACCTGTCTCCACCACACTCTCAGGCAGCGCATTCCAGATCCTAACGCCTCGATTGAACCTGTCTCCACCACACTCTCAGGCAGCACATTCCAGACCCTAACGCCTCGATTGACCCTGTCTCCACCACACTCTCAAGCAGCGCATTCCAGATCCTAACGCCACGATTGAACCTGTCTCCACCACACTCTCAGACAGCACATTCCAGACCATAACGCCTCGATTGAACCTGCTTCCACCACACTCTCAGGTAGTGCATTCCAGATCCTAACGCCTCAATTGACCCTGTCTCCACCACACTCTCAGGCAGCACATTCCAGATCCTAACACCTCGATTGAACCTGCCTCCTCCACATTCTCAGGCAGCGCATTCCAGACCCTAATGCCTCGATTGAACCTGCCTCCTCCATACTCTCAGGCATTCCAGACCCTAACCACTCGTTGTGTAAAAAAATTATTTTCCCCATGTCGCTTTTGCTTCATTTGCTAATCACCTTAACTCTGGTTCTGAATCTGTTTTCCATGGTGAACAGCTTCTCTCTATTGACTCTGTCCAGACCCCTGATGGTTTTGAACACCTCTATTAAATCTCACCTCAATCTTCTCCTCCAACGAGAACAACCCCAGCTTCTCCAATATTTCTTTTTATTCTTGGAAGGGATGTGGAGTTTGCTGGCAATATTAGCATTTATTGCCCATCTCTAATTGCCCTTGAACTGAGGGCCCTGCTCAGGCCATTTCCGAGGGTGGTAACGAGCCAACACATTGCTGTGGGTCTGGGTCTGGAGTCACATGTAGGGTCAGACCAGGTGAGGACAGCAGATTCCCTTCTCTGAAGGACATTGGTGAACCAGATGGGTTTTCACAACGATCATTGATAACTTCATAATCACCATATTCCAGACTTTTATTAATTTAATTCAAATTCCACCAGTTGCTGTGCAGGGACTTGTACCCACTCCCAGAGCACTTTCCTGGGCCTATAATTACTAGTCCAGCGACATTACCACTATACCACCCTCCCCCAGATGTAACTGAAGTCTCTCGATCCAGGAACCATTCTGATGAATCTTTCCTGCTTCCTCTCAACACTTTCAAACCCTTCCTAAAGTGTGGCGTAGAACTGGATTGAATACTTGCAATAATTGCTTGAGGTATTCAAGATCATGAGGGGTCTGGACAGGGTAGGTAGGGAGAAACTGTTCCGACTGGTGGAAGGATTGAGAACGAGAGGGCACAGATTTAAAGTAATTGGCAAAAGAAACTGAGGAGGTAGGAGGAGAAGCTTTTTCACACAGCAAGTGGCTAAGGTCTGGAATGCGATACCTGAGAGTGTGGGGGAGACAGGTTCAAATGAGGCGTTAGGGTCTGGAATGCGCTGCCTGAGAGTGTGGGGGAGACAGGTTCAATCGAGGCTTTCAAAAGGGGAATTGGATTGTTATCTGAAAAGGAAGGATGTGCAGGGTTACGGGGAGAAGGCAGGAGAATGGAACTAAGTGAATTGCTCATTCAGAGAGCCAGTGCAGTCACAATGGGCTGAATGGCCTCCATTTGTACAACAACAATTCAGCGATTCTATGATACTCCAATTGAGGCTGAACTAGTGTTTTTTACAGGTCCATTAAAACTTCCTTGCTCTTGTACTCTATGCCTCCATTACAGGGCCCAGGATACTGTGTGCCTTTCTCAACCTGTCTGTTATCTTTGACAATTTGTACACAGATACTCCCCGGTCCCTCTGCTCCTGCTCCTACCCCCTCAACTGAACCATTACCTAAAGATAACTTTGCTTCCATTGTAGTCCTGTGCTGTTGGTGAAAAGTTGTAATATGACCAGGCCTCAAGGCCTGGCCTGCTACCATGTGTGTCAAGGAATATTCTGGATAAATCACTTCTTATTGCTAAAGGCAATCCCTGCACCATTATTACCTCATAACTCTGCTGTAATGTCCTACACTTAAACAGTGACTTCACTGCGAAAGTAACTCCAGTTTCAGATTGGGACGGTTGTGAAAGGTGCTATATAAATGCAAGTCTTTCTTTCTTTCGAAGCCTCTTAATCTACTTCCAAACATCCAGTATTCTGTGTAAAAGCTACAGGGTTATAACCGTTCCATCTGACAGCCTGTTCTGGATAAATTCGGGTTGATTCTGATTGTTACGGTCCATTTAACACCCGCTTAAGCTCCTGTTGACTAAACAACAGCATCGATAAAACATTTAACTGGCCAAGCACTCCTGTGGGATTCTGTTGCCATGGCTGATTTCGGGAGAGAAAGTTGGACAAAGGTTCCTTACCCAGAGATTGGTTAAAAATTGGGTAAAGAGAGCTTGGAAATGGGGTGGCCATGGCTGATAACAAACTACACTGGTACATCGGGGACTGACAGCAAAGGGAAGACAGCAAAGAGGAAAGCAGATCAGGCTGAAGTAGTTAACAACAAAGAGAACTGCGGATGCTGGAAATGCAAAACAAAAACAGAATTACCTGGAAAAACTCAGCAGGTCTGGCAGCATCGGCGGAGAAGAAAAGAGTTGACGTTTCGAGTCTTCATGACCCTTCGACAGAACTTGATGGCAAGTTCTGTCGAAGGGTCATGAAGACTCGAAACGTCAACTCTTTTCTTCTCCGCCGATGCTGCCAGACCTGCTGAGTTTTTCCAGGTAATTCTGTTTTTGTGAAGTAGTTAACGCTGTGTGGGTTTCATTCATCCGCAGAGCCTGAGGTTTAGGGGAGCACTGCCTGCGGCAACTGCCTGAGGGCTGGTCTTTTCCAGCGGTCACCATCTTACTCCATGGTGGAGGAGCTGAGCTGCTTCATTGCCTTTTGAGGCAGATAGCTGCCAGGCAGGAGGAGTCAGCACTTTGTCGGACGGTCAGCAGGGACAGAGAACATTCCAGCCTTTAAGGAAATGTGGGATAAATAGATGAAGCAGAGGAAGTTCCGGAGCTATGGGGAGAGAGCAGAGCAATGCCACAGGGATAATGGGCTGAGTGGTCTCCTTCTATTGCTCTATAAGAACAATGACTGGAGTTGAATTCATTGGCAGTTTTGTGTTTTGGGATGTGTTCAAGTCTGGGTAATGAAACTCGAGAGGGTGGAGGGTGTCCATTGCAGATTCGCAACGATAGCCAGGCTAACAGTGTTAGATTACAAAGGACAGGGTCAAGGACACACTTGGCTTGTATATTCTTGAGTTTATAGGATCAAGGAGTGATCGGATCAAGATGCTTACGATGATGAAATGATTCAATAGGGTCGGTAGAGAGGAACTATTTCCTCTGGTGAGGGGGTGGGAGAATCCAGATCAAGGGGACAGAACCTTCAAATTCGAGCCGGGCCATTCAGGGTTGATGTCAGGAAACACGGGATTGGGAATCCGGAACTCTCTCACCCTCCAAAAGGATTGTGGATGTTGGGACAACCAAAGCTTTCAGTTTTGGGTTGAGTGATAATATTAAGGGATAGGGAGCAAAAGCAGATAAACAGAATTGATGAAGCTGATTGGTGGAACAAGGAGAGGAATAGTCTAAATCTGTCCCTATTTTCCTGTGTTTCTCAGCTGTGAAAAGGCTACGAATAAATATGATTAGTCTTTTTCTCTATTTAATGCAATCTATCTTGATAAATTAATTTGACCAGAGTCTGTTCCTCATGACTCCAAACCCAATGAAGTGTTCTTCACCCCAGCTCCCTGAATGTGTCCCTTTGCACCCAATCCTCCTCCAACTCGCTCTTTGTCAGACCTCCCCCCTCCTTTAGATCTCCACTACCTCCTGTAATCTGTCAAATGTAGCACAGTGTCAGCTGATCACTGTTCCCTGGCCTGCCCAGGACCCTCTCCTGAGCCTCGAACCCTGACTGGGCTTTTATCGAGACACTTGGTCTTCAAATCAGTCTCTGAATAAGAAAAGGGGACTCTGGCCTTCAGAAACCCCTGAGCCACCTGGTGCCTTGTGTAAGAATCAGGTCAGAGTGAATCTTGGGAAGACTTCAAAAGACTACAAAATCTGAGAAACACTGCGGGTGCTGGAAATCTCAAATGAAAACAGAAAATGCCGGAAAAGCTCGGCAGGTCTGACAGCCTCCCTGGAGAGAAAAACCCCGAGCTGTCAGGTCCGCTGAGGTTTTCCAGCATTTTCTGTTTTTACTGCAAAATAAGGAACTTGGGACAACAGATGGGGGTTTATACAACTAAATGTGTAGAATAAGTTAAAGGGGGAGTCAGTAAATGGCACAAGTGGACTGCAAGAGGCAAATGGGCGTGTTATTGGATAAAGGTGATCGAGGGATATGGGGAGAAGGTGGGTAAGTGGGATTGAGGGATATGGGGAGGTGGGTAGGAGGGATTGAGGGATATGGGGAGAAAGTGGGTTGATGGGGATTGAGAGATATGGGGAGAAGGTGGGTACGTGGGGTTTGAGGGATATGGGGAGAAGGTGGGTAGGTGGGATTGAGGGATATGGGGAGAAGGTGGGTACGTGGGGTTTGAGGGATATAGGGAGAAGGTGGGTTGATGGGGATTGAGAGATATGGGGAGAAAATGGGTAGGCAGGATTGAGGGATCTGGGGAGAAGGTGGGTACGTGGGGTTTGAGGGATATGGGGAGAAAGTGGGTAGGTGGGATTGAGGGATATGGGGAGAAAGTGGGTAGGTGGAGATTGAGGGATATGGGGAGAAGGTGTGTTAATGGGGATTGAGGGATATGGGGAGAAGGTGGGTGGGTGGGGATTGAGGGATATGGGGAGAAGGTGGGTTAATGGGGATTGAGGGATATGGGGAGAAGGTGGGTTAATGGGGATTGAGGGATATGGGGAGAAGGTGGGTGGGTGGGGATTGAGGGATATGGGGAGAAGGTGGGTAGGGGAGGATAATTTTATAACAAGAGACAAGCTTGTTGTGTTTAATGGTATTTTGTGCTCACTATAATGGGTTACTGTCTATCAGGTATTAACTGATATTTTTGAATGTACCACATCAACCTTTTTGTGGGAAAAAGATAGATAAAGAGAGAAAGAGAGAGATAGAGAGATAGCGAGAGATAGAGAGATAGAGAGATGGATAGCGATCACCAAAAAACAAATGGAGTGGAGCCAATTAGCCTCGAGCCAAAACATGTCGGCAAAATATTGATGTTGGCTTCAGTTGTAGGCGATTCTGTGTGGTGAATGAACAGGCTAGCAGATGTCAATACACAGCGTGCTTGTACAGGCTGTGTATGCAATGTTACAGGCTGTGTATGCAATGTTACAGGCTGTGTACGCAATGTTACAGGCTGTGTATGCAATGTTACAGGCTGTGTACGCAATGTTACAGGCTGTGTATGCAATGTTACAGGCTGTGTACGCAATGTTACAGGCTGTGTATGCAATGTTACAGGCTGTGTACGCAATGTTACAGGGTGTGTACGCAATGTTACAGGTCGTGTATGCAATGTTACAGGCTGTGTATGCAATGTTACAGGCTGTGTATGCAATGTTACAGGGTGTGTACGCAATGTTACAGGCTGTGTACGCAATGTTACTGGGAAAAACTCAGTCGATCAAATGGGTGCAGATTCTCGAGGCAATATTCTTATTTTATGGTACGTTTGTTTATGTATCTATCTTTTGTATGTGTGTACATGTGTTTCTGTGTGTATATCTGTGTTTATGTATTAACAGCACAGGAACAGGCCATTCGAGCTACATTGTTTCTGCTTCACATGAGCCTCCTCCCACCCCCTCTTGATCTCACCCTATCAGTGTCCCCTTCCATTCCTTTCTCACTCGTGTGTTTATTCACCTTCCCCTTAAATGTCTCTACACTGCTTGTTTCAATCACTCCCTGTGTTTCACATTCTCACCACTCTGGGCGAAGAAGTTTCTCCTGCACTCCCTATTGGGTTTATTAGTGACTATCTGTGTGTATATGCATGTGATGTGTGTGTGTGTGCATGTATTGTTTTGTTTAATGTGTGTGCGCATGGATATGCACATGAACTCTTTCCGTATTGTACTGCTGCCTGGATTTAGAGTTTAGCTCCCTCTGGGAGGACTTTGGGTTGTAATCTAAGGATCCTGGTACTAAATGGCTGATCCAAGTGCACACTTTTACACAAGAGGTAGAATTGTTAGAATATCAGCTCCCTCAGCTATCAGTCTGCAGAGGGGGCACTGCATGCACATTCCTTAAAATCTTACACCCACACATTCCCGTTCCAAATGCACTCTGGGAGTTTGTGTTGGGATAATTGCTTCCAACAGAAACCTCTTCAAAATTAAAAAGACATTCGGCCAAGATCCTTCGAGACTCCCTTGACAGCGGCTGGTCTCAAGTCCGGATAGCTCTCAGCCTGCACATTACTGTAAAGAAAAGACAACACCAAAATGATGGGATGTGCCACAAAATGGAAACTCACTTGCACATTGTGCATGTATAATTATTAAAGCATTATCCTGGGACCTGGTTTATCCAATTCCTCAAATACGAGATATACTCGAGGTGTTTTAGTGTCAGTGAGGATGATCCATTTCGGCCTCCTCTGGAGGTCCCCAGCATCACAGATGCCAATTGGATTCACTCCAGCTGATATCAAGAAACAGCTGAGGACACTGGATACTGCAAAGGCTAACGGCCCTGACAATATTCCAGCAATAGTACTGAAGACGTGTGCTCCAGAACTTGCCGTGCCCCTAGCCAAGCTTTTCCAGTACAGCTACAACACTGGCATCTACCCAGCTATGTGGAAAATTGCCCAGGTATGTCCTGTACACAAAAAGCAGGACAAATCCAACCCGGCCAATTACCCCCCCATCAGTCTACTCTCCATCATCAGTAAAGTAGTGGAAGGGGTCATCAACAGTGCTATCAAGCAGCACTTGCTTAGCAATAACCTGCTCACTGACGCCCAGTTTGGGTTCCACCAGGGCCACTCAGCTCCTGATCTCATTACAGCCTTGGCTCAAACATGGACAAAAGAGCTGAACTCCCGAGGTGAGGTGAGGTGAGAGTGACTGCCTTTGACATCAAGGCAGCATTTGTGGTATCAAGGAGCCCGAGCAAAACTGGGGCAGGATTTTTGGGTTGTCGGGCACTGTGGGGAGGGGTAGGGAAACAGGCCACTGTCCGCGATCGGCCCCCGACCCTGACTTCACACTGGTAGGCCAGTTACCGGCCAGCCACCGTGAATCTCGTGCTGAAAGGCTCAGTGCTGTGGGGTGGGGGGGGGCGGAAGGAGGGTGAATGTTGACGCCTGTGTGGGCGTGGATGAGGTTTCCACCTGACCGATTCACTGTAACATTGGATGGGCAGCGAAAAGCCACACTTAATGAATACATTAATGGCCTTAATAGGCTCTTAATTGTCGGGGGTCTTGTTGCCATCTCTCACGCGGGTCCACTGACTGAAATATCGCAGGAGTGCGCAATGACATTGGGGCGCTTGCCCGAGGGTTGGGTATGAGCCAGCCTGTGAGACATAAAATCCTGTCCCCAGAGTCAATGGGAATCAGGGGGCAAACTCTCCGCTGGTTGGAGTCATACCGAGCACAAAGGAAGATGGTTGTGGTTGTTGGAGGTCAGTCATCTCAGCTCCAGGACATCACTGCAGGAGTTCCTCAGGGTAGTGTCCTCAGCCCAACCATCTTCAGCTGCTTCATCAATGACCTTCCTTCCATCATAAGGTCAGAAGTGGAAATCTGAAACAAAACCAGAAAATACCAGAAAAACTCAGCAGGTCTGACAGCATCTGTGGAGAGAGGAACAGACTTAACGTTTCGAGTCCGTATGACTCTTATTCAGAGCCCTGTTTCTGTCTCCACAGATGCTGCTAGAGCTGTTGAGTTTTTCCAGCATTTTCTGGTTTTGTTTCAGATTTCCAGCATCGACGGTATTTTGCTTATATCAGAAGTGGTGATGTTTGCTGATGATTGCACAATAAGGGTAATTATGAGGGTATGAAAGCAGAGCCGGCTAAAGTGAACTGGCAAATTAGGTTAAGGGATAGGTCAATAGAGAGCAGTGGCTAATATTTAAGGGGATATTTCAGAATACACAGAATAGATACGTTCCAACGAGTAAGATAAGTAGGAGCTAATGTTGTGAAGAGGACATAAGGAGGCTACAAACATATAGAGAGGTTAAGTGAGTGGGCAAATATCTGGCAAATGGAGTATAATGTGGGAAATTGTCCATTTTAGCAGGAAGAATAAAAGAGAAGCATATTATCTAAATGGTGAGAGATTGCAGAAGTCTGAGGTGCAGAGGGATCTGGGTGTCCTAGTGCATGAATCACAAAAGGCTAGTATGCAGGTACAGCAGGTAATTAGGAAAGCTATTAGAATGTTATCATTTATTGCGAGGGGAATTGAATACAAAAATAGGGAGGTTATGCTTCAGTTATACAGAGCACTAATGAGTCTACATGTGGAGTACTATGTACGGTATTGGTCACCTTATTTAAGGAAGGATGTAAATGAGTTGGAAGCAGTTCAGAGAATGTTTACCAGACTAATATCTGGAATGGGAGGGTTGTTTTATGAGGAAAGGTTGGACAGATTAGTTTGTATCCACTGGAATTTAGAAGAGTAAGAGGCGACTTGATTGAAACATATAAGATCCTGAGGGGTCCTGACAGGGTGGATGTGGAGAGAATGTTTCTTCTTGTGGGAGAATCTGGAACTAAGGGCCACTGTTTAAAAATAGGGGGTCGCTCACTTATGACAGGGATGAGGAGAAATGTTTTCTCTTAGAGGGTTGTGAGTCTTTGGAACTCTCTTCCTGAAAGGGTGGTGGAAGCAGAGTCTGTGAATATTTTTAAGGCAGGGGTGGATAGATTCTTGGTAAGCAAGGGGGTGAAAGGTTATTGGCAGTAGGTGGGATGCAGATTTGAGGTTACAGTCAGATCAGCCATGATCTTATTGAATGGCAGAGCAGGCTCGAGGGGTCGAATGGCCTACTCCTGCTCCTAGTTCATATGTTTGTTCATATGTTAGTGTCCAGCACCATTCATGACTCTTCAGATACTGAAGCAGTCCATGTCCAAATGCAGCAAGACCTGGACAATATCCAGGCTTGGGCTGACAAGTGGTAAATAACATTCGTGTCACACAAGTGCCAGGCAATGACCATCTCCAGTAAGAGAGAATCTAACCATCACCCCTTGACGTTCAATGGCATTACCATCACTGAATCCCCCACTATCAACATCCTGGGGGTTACCATTGACCCGAAACTGAACTGGACCAGGCATATAAATTCTGCGGCTACAAGAGCAGGTCAGAGGCTAGGGATCCTGTGACATGTAACTCACCTCCTGACTCCCCAAAGCCTGTCCACCATCTGCAAGGCACAAGTCAGGAGTGTGATGGAATACTCCCCATTTGCCTGGATGAGTGCAGCTCCTACAACACTCAAGAAACTGGACACGATCCAGAACAAACCAGCCTGCTTGATTGGCACCACATCCACAAACATTCACTCCCTCCACCACTGATGCGCAGTAGCAGCAGTGTGTGTACCATCTACAAGATACATTTCAGGAATTCACCAAGGGTCCTTAGACAGCAGCTTTCAAATCCATGACCACTACCATCTAGAAGGACAAGGGCAGCAGATAGATGGGAACACCACCACCTGGAAGTTCCCCTCCAAGTCACTCACCATCCTGACTTGGAAATATATCGGCCGTTCCTTCACTGTCGCTGGGTCCCAATCCTGGAACTCCCTCCATAACAGCACTGTGGGTGTACCTACACCACATGGACTGCAGCGGTTCAAGAAGGCAGCTCACCACCACCTTCTCAAGGGCAATTAGGGATGGGTAATAAATGCTGGCCCAGCCAGAGGTGCCCACATCCTGTAAATGAATTTTAATAAGTATTAATGCCTGTTGTAATCTCACCTTGGCTGTTGTCCAATCAAGTTTAAGGAGTTGGGGAAGGATGTGCAGACTTGGAACATGGGGTTTGGGTGGATGGAGGTGGAGGTGGGAGATTGTAACCAAAGATAAAAACATTTCAGGGACACAAGCAAATGGATGCATCTAGATTGTCGTCTGGTCTTTTTCTCTGCTTCCACTTTTCTCCCTTTCCCTCGTGACAACACTTACTGGAGTTTTAGATCTTGGCTGGTCTCCCGTAATTTGATTGTTCCTCACGTGTGAGCTTAGACAATGAGCGGTGACAGGAATCCAAATTATGAGGGGTATCGTAGTAAAACCCAAGCTTGCCTGCAGGGTCAGATTCACCCACACATCAAACCCTCTCACCCAAAGACCCCCCCTCTACCCCCTCCACAGCCGCCATCCCTGGGATTAGGCCCCATTGACCATCAGGATCTCAGGATTGGCGCTGACCCATCACCCCACCACACTCCCACTCTGAGCTGCCGCCTGTTCCCGACACCCGGAACATAACTGCCAATCAGGCTGACTTCCAGGTGGGGAAGCTGTGGAACGTTCCAATGCAGCCGTGGGGTTGACAGCTCAGACTTCCAGGATTCCTTTTGGAATCACCACTGGTTCTGTTTGGATAATGTCTGTCAACGTTGGGACACTGGTCAGCCTTTGGCAGACTGTCTGGGGGCCACAGGGGAATCAGCCAGCATTGATTCGTTCCAATGTAAATGAGATCCATTTCTTTCAGAAAGTAATATTTTGGGATCCGATCTATGAGCAGTTTGAGACCTGATGTGTAGAGAGTGTAATGTGCTCGGGAGGAACAGGTTACTTTGGGCCTATGGTTCCCTAATCCCTCCCCCACTGGGGGTTTTCCTCACCTGATGTCTGAGTGTGTTGTAGACTCATTGATAGAGATTGATCAGTGTGATTGGCCAATGTTGTTATCAGATCATGTGACTGCCGGGATGGGGGAAGGTGCAGGTGAGAAGATCTTGGCCTTTTTCTTGTTGAGACAATCCTTAACCCCTCACCGCTGCTGCTTGGGCCCTAAGCTCTGGAGTTCCCTCCCTACACCCCTCTGCCCCTCACTTTCTTCCTTAAAACTCTATCTCTTTGAACAAGCTTATGGTCATCTGCCCAGAATCACCTCATGTGGTTCAATGTCAAGTTCTGCTCCCAGTAGCTCCTTGGGATGATTTACGTTGTTAAAGGTGTTATTTAAATGTAAGAGTTGCTGCTTTTCCCTGACAGTGATCGGGACTGGGGACCCTGACTGATTCGGTGTTCTGTCGAATCCTGGTGCAGGTCAGTCGAGGCCAAGGTTTGAAGATGGCTCTTCCTGCCTGGTGTCTTCACTCAGTAGCCAGCAGCTGAAACCTTTCCCTCTGTAACTCCGCTTCCAGCTGAAGGGAGTTGGCCTGGATGATGGGAACTTTGTTAACTCGAGTCAGGGTGTGTGCACAGACTCCATCAGTGTGAAAGAGGAAGCACTGAGTGTCACATCATGTTGTGAATGTGGGTTAGGTTGGGCCAGTAATGTCGATCCATCGAAGGACAGTCAGTGCACTAGAAGAATGAAGTGAAACTGAAGTTCACAAACCTTAGAGGAACTTGGAGAGATTCCAGGAAGGAAGATGCATGAAAAAACCCATTCCAAGCAAAGAGAGATTTACTGATCTTGTGAGGCCAATGCTGGCGTGAGATCAGCTAAAGGGGCCTAGCTGAGAGAGTTGAACATCAAAACATTGGACAAAGATGGTAATAAAATCCCGGAATCCCTTCAGGGCAAACAGGACTGCGCTTTTTAAAATGCTTCTCCTTTTCACGGGATGTGGGCGTCGCTGGCTGGACCAGCATTTATTGCCCATCCCTAACTGCCTCTTGGGAAGGTGGTGGTGAGCTGCCTTCTTGAACCGCTGCAGTCCCTGCGGTGTAGGTACACCCACAGTGCTGTTAGGGAAGGAGTTCCAGGATTGGGACCCAGCGACAGTGAAGGAACGGCGATATATTTCCAAGTCAGGATGGTGAGTGGCTTGGAGGGGAACTTCCAGCTGGCGGTGTTCCTATCTATCTGCTGTTGCTGCCCTTCTAGCTGGTTGTGGGAGTGGGTTTGGAAGGTGCTGTTGAAGGAGCCTTGGTGAATTCCTGCAGTGCATCTTGTAGACTATTGGTTATACAAGGCTGGATTTTAGCCAGTCTGCATCGCAATCCCATTCCAGTTTCAGGATAGTCCTCTAGTTTCGACTTTATTGAATCATTTTTTCCCTCCTCCTGCTTTCTCGGTCCCTCATTCCTCTCAGGTTCCACCAGTGGGAGCTCCAGTGTATGGTTCACAGTCAGAGTCATCGAGACAGTATTTGCTTCATGTCTTGCTTCCTACATTGCAACAGTGACCACACTTCAAAAAACACTTCATTGGCTGTAAAAAGCTTTGAGACATCCAGTGGAGGTGAAAGGCACTATATAAATGCATGCCTTTCATTTTTTTTCAAAAAGAAAATTCATTTCCCTTCTCACACAAAGTAATAAGTAACAGATCCTCAGTTCAACATTCGCACACCACAATTTACAGGGCTTGTCATGGAGACAAATTGTGGTATTGGCTGCTCCTCGATTCCACATCTACTCAGGGTCCTGAGTTTCTGCCATGGGACTTCATGTGGCATAAGAACAGAAGGAGTAAACCATTCAGCCCATTGAGCCTGCTCCTCCATTCAATACGACCAAGGCCTCAACTCCACTTTCCCATCCACTCCCCATATCCCTTCATTCCCTGAGAGACCAAAACTCTGTCCATCCCAGCCTTAAATATATTCAACGATGGAGCATCCACAACCCTCTGGGGTAGAGAATTCCAAAGATTCACAACCCTCCGAGTGAAGAAATTTCTCCTCATCTCAGTCCTAAATGATTGGACCCTTATCCTGAGACTGTGCCCCCGTGTTTTAGATTCTCCTGACCAGCGGAAACAATCTCTCAGCATCAACCCTGTCAAAACCCTTCAGAATCTTGTAGGTTTCAATGAGATCACCTCTCATTCTTCTAAACTCCAGGGAATATAAACCCAATTTACTCAGCCTCTCATCATAGGACAACCCCCTCATCCCAGGGACCAATCTAGTGAACCGTCGCTGTACTATCTCCAATGCAAGTATATCCTATCTTAAATGTGGAGACCAAACTGCGCACACTATTCCAGATGTGGTCTCACCAAAACCCTGTACAATTGTAGCAAGACTCCTTTATTCCTGTCTGCAATCCCCTTCTGAACAGGCTGATTCATGACCCGCAGGATTTTGGGCACATAGGACAGGACAGCCCATGTGGAAGTGGGATCCAGAGTGCAGGGTTTGATTCCTTTTCTTTTTTTCTCTGCTGCCGCTCTGCCTCATTGGGACGTTGTGACTCAAAGCCTGATGCAACTTGGTGGACAAGTTGTTGCCATTCTGAACAATTAATAGCAAGCTCCCTGCAGTCATTAACGTCAATGCTGCTGTGCTTCAAGGAAAGCATCTGAATGTCTTTGAAGCATCTTCTTTGCCCTCCCCAGGAATGTCGGCCAATTGAGAGTTGGGAAAACAGGACCTTGTGGGGAGACGGTTTTCAGCCACCCGGACACAGCGTCCAGTCCGTCGAAGTTGATTTTTCAGGGGCTTTGTATGAATGCTCGTGGAGCTGGTTTCAAGAAGGACACTAGTGTTTGTTCAACAGTCCTCTCACTGGTTTGATGGAGGATGTGACGGCTCATTCAGCGCATAGCAAGATCCCACAAACTGCAATGAGAAGAATTTTGAATTCCAATGTTATAAATCTGCCAACAAAAGCCTGGAGTCAGTACAAGTGAGGCAGTCGGATTGACATAAAAACTCAAACCAGGGTCACCCGTGTTGTTGAGGGGAGGAAATCTGCCCCCCTCACCCGGTCTGGGTGGAAAGTGATCGCTTTCACCTGCTTTGGTGGGATTCGGGTTATCCCAGGATTATTAGTCAGAGACTCTGGATTGTCATCAGTTATAACACAGGGCTCGATTTTACAGGGCACCGGGTTCCCCCAGTAAAAAGTTAGTCAGGGGCCAGCCACATGTTACATTTGATGGGACATGAATTGGCTCAGGGTGAGATTTCTGCCCCATCCAGGAAGCCCCGCCCTTGAGAGTTACCGGCCAATCTGATTGCCGGGTTCAGGCAGTGGGCAGTCCCCAAACAAGAGGAGGTTATGGAAGGCGGACTGAAGGTAAGTCCAGTGTACCAGTGGGGCCTGAGTGGAGGGCTCCAGTGAGGAGGGTGAGGGAGGCAGGGGGCCGAGATTGAGAGGCCAGAGGTGGAGGATTAAAGGCAGGGGTGTGACCTTGGGTGGGGGATGCCTCCAATGGACACAGAAGATCCCCCAAAGGAGGCCCCCCTCCCTTGCCCGACACCACCTCACTCAGTAAAAGTGGTCGGGCCACCCGCTTGTCCTCCCCCTGTTGCGGGTAGAATAGCAATGGGGGGGGCGGGGAGTGGGGGGGGGGGGGGGGGGGGGTGGGGGGCAGTGGCTGCAATAGGTCCAAAGAGAAGCAGGCTGATTGATACCTCCACCTCACCCCGCCCCAAACCCCGCACACCCCCATTAAATGGGGAACAGATCGGGGGCAGTTGGGATGCAGAATTTTACAAGACCCCCTCACCACCCACCCACCATCAAACACACCAGCTCATAACCATTGCACTACCACACCGAGTGAGACTAGCTAAAGAACCAAAGGAATGGCTCCTTTACACTGAGTGCAGCATCATGGGTTGACAGTTCTACACCTCACCAGCCTCCCTGTCCCTATCGACAGCTGCAAACCTCAGGTCCCTGGATGTGGACAGGAGCTGTCCAATTCTGCCCATTCCAGGTGCTGATAGGAAAACTCATTGGGGCTCCCGCAACTATTTATCTCAGGCTCACTACAAAATTCAACAGAGCCAGTGTAAATCGTGTGAGTGACAAATCACACCAGCAATTTAACACAAGCAGTCCCAACCCCATCAACATAATCCCAGTAATCCCAACAATGTCATCACAGACATCCCAGTCATAGTGTGATCCCAATCCAGTGTAATCCCACTGATCCCAGTCCCAGTGTAACCTCAGTGATCCCAATCCCAGTGTAATCCCAATCCCAGTGATCCCAATCCTAGTGTAATCCCAATGATCCCAATCCTAGAGTAACCTCAGTGATCCCAATACACTGTAATCCCAGAGATTCTAAACGATCCAATGGGTCTTTTTCAGGTTAGAAAGATGTAACTAGTGGAGTGCCACAAGGATCAGTCCTAGGGTCTCAATTATTTACTATCTATATTAATGACTTGGAGGAGGGAGCAGAGTGTAATGTATCCAAATTTGCTGATGATACAAAAATAGGTGGGAAAGCATGCTGTGATGAGGACATAAGGAATCTGCAAGGGGATATAGACAGGTTGAGTGAGTGGACAAAAACATGGCAGATGGAGTTTAATGTAGGAAAGTGTGAGGTCACATGCACTTTGTTAGGAAGAATCAAAAGGCAGACTATTATTTAAATGGAGAGAGACTCCAAAAAAGTGCAGCACAGAGGGATCTGGGTGTTCTTGTGCAAGGAACACAAAAAGTTATCATGCAGGTGCAGCAAGTAGTTAAGAAGGCAAATGGAATTTTGGCCTATATTGCTGGGGGGTTGGAGTTTAAAAATAAGGAAGTCTTGTAACAACTGTACAGGGTGTTGGTGAGGCCGCACCTGGGGTACTGTGTACAGTTTTGGTCCCTGTGTTTAAGAAAGGATATACTGGCATTGGAGGCAGTTCAAAAGAAATTCACTAGGCTGATTCCTGGGATGAAGGGGTTGACTTATCAAGAATGGCTAAACAGATTGGGCCTTTATTCATTAGAGTTTAGAAGACTGAGGGGTGATCTTATTGAAACGTACAAGATTCTGAGGGGGTTTGACAGGGTAGATGAAGAGAAGATATTTCCACTGGTGAGGGAATCTCGAACTAGGGGACATAGTTACAGAATAAGGAGACACTCATTTAAAACTGAGATGTGAAGGAATTTCTTCTCTCAGAGGGAAGTGAATGTCTGGAATTCTCTACCCCAGAGAGTTGTGGAGGCTAGATCACTGAAAGTATTTAAAGAGGAGGTAGATAGATTTTTGAAATATGGGGGAGTCGAGGGCTGTGAGGAGCTGGCATGAAAGAGGAGTTGAGACCTGGGGCAGATCAGCCATGATCTTATTGAATGGAGGGGCATGCTTGAGGTGTCGAATGGCCTACTCTTCTCCTATTTCTTATGTTCTTATATAATTCCGATCCCAGTGTAACCTCAGTGATCCCAATACCAGTGTAATCCCAATCCCAGTGTAATCCCAGTGATCACAAATTCAGTGTAATCTCAGGGATACCAATCCCAGTGTAATCCCAGTGACCCCATTCCCAGTGTAACCTCAGTGATCCCAATTCCAGTGTAATCATAGTGATCTCAATTCCAGTGTAACCCCAGAGATCCCAATCTCAGTGAAATCCCAATGATCCCAATTCCAATGTAATCACAATCCGACTGTAATCCCAATCCCAGTGTAACCCCAGTGATCTCAATACCAGTGTAATCCCAATCCCAGTGTAACCTCAGGGATCACAATCCCAGTGTAATCACAGTGATTTCAATTCCAGTGTAATCTCAGTGATCTCAATCCTAGTGTAACTTCAGTGATCCCAGTCCCAGCGTAATCCCAGAAAACCCAATCCCAGTGTAATTCCAATGATCCCAATCACAGTGTAATCCCAATGATCCCAATTCCAGTGTAATCCCAGTGATCCCAATCCCAGTGTAATCCCAGAGATCAGAATCCCAGTGTATCCTCAGTGATCCCAATCCCAGTGTAATCCCAGTGATCCCAATCCCAGTGTAACCTCAGTGATCCCAACCCCAGTGTAATCACAGGAATCTCAATTCCAGTGTAATCCCAGAGATCCCAATCCCACTGTAATCACAATGATCCCAGCCCCAGTGTAACCTCAGTGATCCCAGTTTCAGTGTTATCCCATAAAACCCAATCCCAGTGTAATCCCAATGAACCAAATCCCAGTGTAATCCCAATGATCCCAATTCTAATATAAACCCAGTGATCCCAATCCCAGTAACCCCAGAGATCAGAATCCCAGTGTATCCTCAGAGATCCCAATCCCAGTGTAACCTCAGTGATCCCAATCCCAATGTAATCACAGAAATCCCAATCCCAGTGTAATTCCAGAGATCCCAATCCCAGTGTAACCCAGTGATCCCAATCAAAGTGTGATCCCAGCGATCTCAATTCCAGTGTAATCCCAGGGATCCCACTCCCAGTGGATTGCAATGATCGCAATCCCAGTGTAATCACAGTGATTTCAATTCCAGTGTAACCTCGGTGACCTCAATCCCAGTGTAACCTCAGTAATCCCAATCCTAGTATAATCCCAGAAAACCCAATCCCAGTGTAATCCCAATCATCCCAATCCCAGTGTAATTCCAGAGATCAGAATCCCAGCATATCCTCAGTGATCCCAATCTCAGTTTAATCCCAGCAATCCCAATCCTAGTGTTACCTCAGTGATCCCAATCCGTGTAATCATAGTGATCTCAATTCCAGTGTAATCCCAGAGATCCCAATCCCAGTGTAATCACAGTGATTTCAATTCCAGTGTAACCTCAGTGATTCCAATTCCAGTGTAATCATAGTGATCTCAAAGAACAAAGAAAAGTACAGCACAGGAACAGGCCCTTCAGCCCTCCAAGCCTGCGCCGATCATATTGCCCGTCAACTAAAACATTTTGCACTTTTCTCAATTCCAGTGTAATCCCAGAGATCCCAATCCCAGTGTAATCACAGTGATTTCAATCCCAGTGCAACCTCAGTGATCTCAATCCCAGTGTAACCTCAGTGATCCCAGTTCCAGTGTAATCCCAGAAAACCCAATCCCAGTATCCCAATGATCCAAATCCCAATTTAATCCCAGTGATCCCAATTCCAGTGTAATCCCAGTGATTCCAATCCCAGTGTAATCCCAGAGACCAGAATCCCAGTGTATCCTCAGTGATCCCAATCCCAGCGTAATCCCAGAAATCCCAATCCCAGTGTAATCCCAGTGTTCCCAATCCCAGTGTTCCCAATCCCAGTGTAATCTCAGTGATCACAGCCTTTCCAACATGCTCCTAGAGATCCTCCACCTCTGTCCAGTCCTGCGGAGCAGCATCAAAGGGCTGAATAGTTTGACACTGAGTTCTCTGTTTGAAAGGTTTATTCACATTGCTCAGTGATTATTAATGAAATTCCACCTGGTGTCCAGCTTTGGGACTGGGGAGGTGGTGAACTGCCTTGTCAGGACAGCACGCAGGCCACTCGCAAATGGATTGTAGAGAAAAGACGAAAGGACAAATGTCACTCAATAATGGAAGTGTCCCCCGCTCTGGGTAATCAGCGGAGTAACAGGGAAAGTGCAGAGCAGTGTGAGGAAGAGAGAAACCTGCTGGGTTCCAAACGCACCAAGGACTCCTGAGTAACCACTGCTTAAACTATGCAAGCAGAACAAAAGGTAAACTTCAAGCTGGACTTGGATGATGAGAGATTCTAAATTTCAGAACGAGCAACAATATCTAAAGGTCGGAAAATCTGTCTCCACTCTCTTCCCCTCTGTCAGACCATCTGCTCATGTGCCAATGGCAGCAGACCAATCTCTGAATGAGTTTGCTCAATTTGACTATCAAACCTGTGGCAGATTTGCATCTGATAAAAGATGATGGTTTGCCCTGTGTTGGTCCACTCTGTGTTGGGCCACCCTGTGTTGGTCCACTCTGTGTTGGTCCACTCTGTGTTGGTCCACTCTGTGTTGGGCCACTCTGTGTTGGTCCACTCTGTGTTGGGCCACCCTGTGTTGGGCCACTCTGTGTTGGTCCACTCTGTGTTGGGCCACCCTGTGTTGGTCCACTCTGTGTTGGGCCACTCTGTGTTGGTCCACTCTGTGTTGGGCCACCCTGTGTTGGGCCACTCTGTGTTGGGCCACTCTGTGTTGGGGTCCACTCTGTGTTGGGGTCCACTCTGTGTTGGTCCACTCTGTTGGGCCACCCTGTGTTGGTCCACCCTGTGTTGGTCCACTCTGTGTTGGTCCACTCTGTGTTGGGCCATTCTGTGTTGGGCCACTCTGTGTTGGGGTCCACTCTGTGTTGGTCCACTCTGTTGGTCCACCCTGTGTTGGGCCACTCTGTGTTGGGGTCCACTCTGTGTTGGTCCACTCTGTTGGTCCACCCTGTGTTGGGCCACTCTGTGTTGGGGTCCACTCTGTGTTGGTCCACTCTGTTAGTCCACTCTGTGTTGGGCCACCCTGTGTTGGTCCACCCTGTGTTGGTCCACTCTGTGTTGGTCCACTCTGTGTTGGTTCACTCTGTGTTGGTTCACTCTGTGTTGGGCCACTCTGTGTTGGGCCACTCTGTTGGTCCACCCTGTGTTGGTCCACCCTGTGTTGGTCCACCCTGTGTTGGGCATCACCTGCTCCGGTTCAGCAGCCTCACTGACGTGGCAATCTGTGTTATATTTGCTGCACAGGAAGACAGGGCATTGAGAAGCTACAGGCTTCACTGCCCTTTGTTTTCTCTGGGCTCTTTTCTCATCGGGCTGAGCTTTTTGTTTCTGTTGACCTGTTCCAACCCCCTTCCAAGCAGCTGGTTTGAGGTCACAGCTGTCAGCGACTGTCTCCCAGCTGTCAGTGTCAATGTCCGCCATCTTCATATCTCACTTGCAGGTCTGCTTGTAAGGGAGGTATGGCTGCCCAGAAGGTTGTGATCCAGCAGCCAATTCACCGTATAGAAGGTCTTTGGGTTTATGGTTGTCGTCCATCTGATGCCGTTGGCTGAGCCAGCAGAGCTGCCATTGGCAGAGGCAGCAGAGCTGCCATTGGCTGAGCCAGCAGAGATGCGATTGGCAGAGCCAGCAGAGCTGCGATTGGCAGAGCCAGCAGAGCTGCCATTGGCTGAGCAATGAGTGTATGTTGATAGAATGAGCACACTCCAGGACCTCGGAGTTGGTGACCTTGTCCTGCCGAGAGATATTGAGGATACGCCTGAGATAGTGAAAACGGAAACTGTTCAGCTTTTTCTCCTGCCCAGAATATATTGCCCAGGTCTCACCACTGAGGACACAGGCTTGGTAGACTTGCAGTTTAATGATCTCAGTCAGGTTGCTATTGTTCCCCACTCTCTTCCTCAGCCTGGATATAATAGCTGCAGCTTTTGTGATGCATGCGTTGATTTCAGCATCAAGTGGCCGATTGCTGGTGATTTTGGAGAGAGACACCTCCAGTGTCACATTGTCAATGCTGATAGATGATGGGACAGAAACATCCTGGACCATGACACTTGTCTTCCTGATGCTGATGGTCAAACCAAACTCTTTACAGGTGGGAGTCTGTCCATTTGCTAATGAAGGTGTTCCTCAGTGTGGATAGCGCAGCATCGTCAGTGTAGAACAGCTCATTGCTGCGGACTTGGCACACGTTCGTCTCTGATCTCAGGTGAGCAAGTTTGAACAGTTTTCCATCAGTTCTGGTGTGTGAGTGGACACCTCTGTAAGTGACCTGAAGGCAGCAGCAAAGAGGAGAATGTGCTGAAGGGTGTCAGTGCCAGAACACAACCCTGTTTGACCCCACTGTGGGTCTCGAAGGGTTCCGAAGTTGCTCCGTCATTGCTGACAGGGTCCATCATGTCCTCATGTAAAGAGGAGATCGCCTTGAGCAGCTTCAGTGGCAGCCAGTTTTCTCCAGCAGCTTCAATAGACCGTCTCTGCTGGCATGGTGGAACGCCTTGGTGAGATTGATGAAGGCAACATATAGTATCTCCTTTGTTCATGACATTTCCTTTGTAGCTGCTGGACTGAGAAGATCATCGTAGACCTTTCAGTTCTAAAACCACACAGGGATTCAGGGTGGATCCGTTCAGCCAGGATCTGCAGTCTGACGATGACAACATGGACATATACTGTTCCCGTGATACTCAGCAAAGAGATGCCTCAATAGTTATTGCAATCACTGTGGGCCCCGCTATTATACAGGGTCACAATCTTTACATCACGTTTACCCTGGGCACTGCTCCTTCCCTCCAACAGAGACACAGGAGTTTGTGTAGTTGCTGCGGGAGTGCTGCTTAATGAGTTCAGGCAGTACAGCATCAGCACCTGGAGTTTTGCCCATTGCAAGTGAGTCAGTAACTTTGCTCAGCTCCTCCACTGTGGCTTCAATATCCAGCTTTGCCCTGATGGACAGGCTTTCTGTGGCGTCTAGAGTTTCCTCGGTGACAATGTTCTCCCTAGAGTCCAGCTCAAGGTAGCGTTCCACCCATCTCTCCGCCTCTTTGTTACAGTCGGTGATGACCTCCCCCGCCTTGGTTTTCCATGGAGCTGTTTCCTTCGTTGATGGACCCAGTTGTCCTTTTCTGATCCCATCATGCATTCCCTGTGTCGAGGGACATCTGGATATTCTGGCAGAGTTGTAATAATGTTGTTGACACGCTGCCTCGCAGTCTGTTGGCCTTCACTTCGAGTGGCTCTTAGTCCATTCCGAGTTTTCCAGGTTGGGTCTCTCCTGTAATTAATAAAAGTGGATTGCTTGCTTCAATGGCAGGTTCAATGTTCACATCACTGGGATGGAACCTGTCAGCATTTTTCCACTCTTGTTCCCCATATGTTGAGGGTGTGGTATTGTAGATGGTGTCCCGAAGTATGTTCCATTTTGTTTCTGGCACTCTGTGTGGGAACGCCAGTGTGCCTGTTTAATCCAGTTGAGGGTATGTTGGTTTTTATTGGGTAGCCCTTATGGCTGATGTTGATACGATGACAGCATTTGTGCTTTGAATGAAAAATCTTCGAGGGTTACATCCCCACATGAGTGCAGGCCAGGGAGTGATCTGTATCACAGTCAGCGCTGTGGTAGCTGTGTGTGTCGGGAATCCTGTTCAGAGTCACGTCAGGTGATGCTCAGATCCGGCTGGCACCAATGACGCAATCTTGGATGTCTCCGGGATGCCTTGTGCCATGGTTTGTTCTGTAAGACGGTGTTAGTTACACAAAGCTCGTGGTAGCAGCAGAACTCAATTAGTCCATCTGTTCTCATTTAACTTTCTCAGAGCACCATGTGCGAGGCGTGAGGCCTGTGCCACATGGTCTGTACCCACCCTTGTGTTAAAATCCCCCAATAGGTAAAGATGTTCTGACTCAGGGATTCTGCTGAAAGCAGCGTCAAACTCCTCACAGAACTGGTCTTTCACCTCTCTGCTGGAGCACAGAAACTCATGAGATTAACTGACCCTGTTTGACAGGTGGATGGAGAGAACACCTGAACCATTTGTGTGGGGTTCGATTATCGAGTAGCGAGTTCCTTACAGCGAAGCCTAAACCTTGCTCACACATTCCTCTGAGCTCTTTCCTCTGCCAGATGAATAGGTGATGTTTTACTCCGAGGTGGAGCCTGGTCTCTTGTTGGGAAGCCATGTCAATGTACAGCCATGTTGATCACAGTTGTCTTGCTTGGGTTATTGACCAGCTGCACGTCGTCTGTAAACCCCGTGCACATGGTCGTGATGTTCCAGTTTGTCAGTCAAAGAGTTGGGGTTGCCTTTCATTTTGTTTGTTTTATTTATTTGCCCGGGTACGATGGATTCTGTCCACTTTTTGATAAGTGACTCAAAGCTGCAAACACCCATTGAAGCAGATGGACTGTGGCAGGTCAGCACCTCACTACTCGGGGGCTGCCGGACTTGAGGCTGGCGATGGCAGACCATTGGGACACGATGCTCCCTCTCACCATGGGAGACGGCCCGTAGCACCCGTTCTCTACACCAATCCAGTTGGGCTGTAACTGCTGTCTCCCGTGTTGTGATAAAGTTCTGCAGTGAAACTGGAGTGTCCTCCAGGGCAAAATTAATGCAGACTCTGGGCTGCCCAAACGTCAGGGTCCCCCTCTTGACCTCTCTGCTTGAGCACAAAGGGATGCAAAGCGTTACGCTGGGCACCGGCCCGGTTCCAGGAGTTGCCGGAAAGATGAGGAATTGAGACATCGGTCCCTTTTTGGGCTCCACTCCAGATTTTATGTCAGGGTTTTACTCCCTCAGTCTTCAACCCTCCCCTGGTATCCACAAGGCAGTGGAGCTATTCACCCACAGCTGGGAGTTTGGTACATGAGTGCCAGCGCCTGTCCACATGCCAGTGGGCCCACACACTGTGTGTCTGGGGCCAAACCTCCCCCGAGTTCCTCTGAAGCTTTAGCCCGAGGCCTCGAGGGACCCGGTTTCCGTGTGTCGCCATGAGGAGGCGCAACTGAGGATTGATGGAGAGACTGTGCAATGAAAGGGAGAGACTTACACATCTCTCTCAGGAATTGCTGATAGACAGGCTGTGTAGTGACAGGGAGAGACTTACACATCTGGCTGAGGCCCTGCTGATGGAGAGGCTGTGTACTGACAGGGAGAAACTTACACATCTGGCTGAGGACTTGCTGATGGAGAGACTGTGTAGTGACAGGGAGAGACTTACACATCTGGCTGAGGATTTATTGATGGAGAGACTGTGTACTGACAGGGAGAGACTTACACATCTGGCAGAGGGCGTACTGATGGAGAGACTGTGTAATGACAGGGAGAGAAATACACATCTGGCTGAGGACGTGCTGATGGAGAGACTGTGTAATGACAGGGAGAGACTTACACATCTGGCTGAGGACATGCTGATGAAGAGAATGTGAACTGACAGGGAGAGACATACACATCTGGCTGAGGACTTGCTGATGGAAAGACTGTGTACTGAGAGGGAAAGACGTACACATCTGGCTGAGGACCTGCTGATGGAAAGACTGTGTACTGACAGGGAGAGACTTACACATCTGGCTGAGGACTTGTTGATGGAGACACTGTGTACTGAAAGGGAAAGACTTACACATAAGGCTGAGGACTTGCTGATGGAGAGACTGTGTACTGACAGGGAGAGACTTACATATCTGGCTGAGGACTTGCTGATGGAGAGACTGTGTACTGACAGGGAGAGACTTACGCATCTGGCTGAGGATTTATTGATGGAGAGACTGTGTACTGACAGGGAGAGACTTACACATCTGTCAGAGGGCGTGCTGATGGAGAGACTGTGTACTGACAGGGAGAGACTTACACATCTGGCTGAGGATTTGCTGATGGAGAGACAGTGAACTGACAGGGAGAGACTTACACATCTGGCTGAGGACAAGCTGATGGAAAGACCGTGTACTGACAGGGAGAGACTTACACATCTGGCTGAGGACTTGCTGATGGAGAGACTGTGTACTGACAGGGAGAGACTGACACATGTGGCTGAGGACTTGCTGATGGAGAGACTGTGTAATGACAAGGAGAGACTTACACATCTGGTTGAGGACTTGCTGAAGGAGAGACTGTGCACTGAAAGGGAAAGACTTACACATCTGGCTGAGGACCTGCTGATGGAAAGACTGTGTACTGACAGGGAGAGACTTACACATCTGGCTGAGGACTTGCTGATGGAGAGACTGTGTATGGTGAGGGAGAGACTTACACATCTGGCTGAGGACGTGCTGATGGAAAGACTGTGTAATGACAGGTGGAGACTTACACATCTCTCTCAGGATTTGCTGATAGAGAGGCTGTGTAGTGACAGGGAGAGACGTACACATCTGGCAGAGGGCGTACTGATGGAGAGACTGTGTAATGACAGGGAGAGAAATACATATCTGGCTGAGGACGTGCTGATGGAGAGACTGTGTAATGACAGGGAGAGACTTACACATCTGGCTGAGGACATGCTTATGGAGAGACAGTGAACTGACAGGGAGAGACTTAAACATCTGGCTGAGGACTAGCTGATGGAAAGACCGTGTACTGACAGGGAGAGACTTACAAATCTGGCTGAGGACTTGCTGATGGAGAGACTGTGTACTGACAGGGAGAGACTTACACATGTGGCTGAGGACTTGCTGATGGAGAGATTGTATAATGACAAGGAGAGACTTAAACATCTGGTTGAGGACTTGCTGAAGGAGAGACTGTGCACTGAAAGGGTAAGACTTACACATCTGGCTGAGGACCTGCTGATGGAAAGACTGTGTACTGATAGGGAGAGACTTACACATCTGGCTGAGGACTTGCTGATGGAGAGACTGTGTACTGAAAGGGAAAGACTTACACATCTGGCTGAGGACATGCTGATGGAGAGACTGTGTACTGAAAGGGAGAGTCTTACATATCTGGCTGAGGACTTGCTGATGGAGAGACTGTGTACGGACAGGGAGAGACTTACACATCTGGCTGAGGACGTGCTGATGGAAAGACTGTGTAATGACAGGGAGAGACTTACACATCTCTCTCAGGAATTGCTGATAGAGAGGCTGTGTAGTGACAGGGAGAGACTTACACATCTGGCTGAGGACCTGCTGATGGAGAGGCTGTGTACTGAAGGGAGAAACTTACACATCTGGCTGAGGACTTGCTGATGGAGAGACTGTGTACTGACAGGGAGAGACTTACACATCTGGCTGAGGATTTATTGATGGAGAGACTGTGTACTGACAGGGAGAGACTTATACATCTGGCAGACGGCGTACTGATGGAGAGACTGTGTAATGACAGGGAGAGAAATACACATCTGGCTGAGGACATGCTGATGGAGAGACTGTGTAATGAAGGGAGAGACATACACATCTGGCTGAGGACCTGCTGATGGAATGACCGTGTACTGACAGGGAGAGACTTACACATCTGGCTGAGGATTTATTGATGGAGAGACTGTGCACTGACAGGGAGAGACTTACACATCTGACTGAAGACTTGCTGATGGAGAGACAGTGTAATGCCAAGGAGAGACTTACACATCTGGCTGAGGACTTGCTGATGGAAAGACTGTGTACTGACAGGGAGAGAGTTACACATCTGGCTGAGGATCGCTGATGGAAAGACTGTGTACTGACAGGGAGAGACTTACACATCTGGCTGAGGACTTGCTGATGGAGAGACTGTGTACGGACAGGGAGAGACTTACACATCCGGCTGAGGATTTATTGATGGAGAGACTGTGTACTGACAGGGAGAGACTTACACATCTGGCAGAGGGCGTGCTGATGGAGAGACTGTGTACTGACAGGGAGAGACTTACACATCTGGCTGAGGACATGCTGATGGAGAGACAGTGAACTGACAGGGAGAGACTTACACATCTGGCTGAGGACTTGCTGATGGAAAGACCGTGTACTGACAGGGAGAGACTTACACATCTGGCTGAGGACTGGCTGATTGAGAGACTGTGTACTGAAAAGGAGAGACTTACACATGTGGCTGAGGAATTGCTGATGGAGAGACTATGTAATGACAAGGAGAGACTTATACATCTGGATGAGGACTTGCTGATGGAGAGACTGTGTACTGACAGGGAGAGACTTACACATGTGGCTGAGGAATTGCTGATGGAGAGACTGTGTAATGACAAGGAGAGACTTACACATCTGGGTGAGGACGTGCTGATGGAGAGACTGTGCACTGAAAGGGAAAGACTTACACATGTGGCTGAGGACCTGCTGATGGAAAGACTGTGTACTGACAGGGAGAGACTTACACATCTGGCTGAGGACTTGCTGATGGAGAGACTGTGTACTGAAAGGGAAAGACTTACACATCTGGCTGAGGACTTGCTGATGGAAAGACTGTGTACTGAAAGGGAAAGACTTACGCATCTGGCTGAGGACTTGCTGATGGAGAGACTATGTTATGACAGGGAGAGAATTACACATCAGGCTGAGGACTTGCTGCTGGAGAAACTGTGAACTGATAGGGAGAGACTAAACATTGGTTTGAGGACTTGATGATGGAGAGGCTATGTCCTGACAGGGAGAGATGTACACACCAACTGTGGACTTGCTGATGGAGAGGCTCAGTACTGAGAGAGATCGACTTAAGCATCGGGCTGAGCACCTGCTGTTGGAGAGACTGTGTACTGACAGGGAGAGACTTACACATCTGGCTGAGGACTTGCTGATGGAAAGACTTTGTACTGACAGGGAGACACATAAACATGTGGCTGAGGAGTTGCTGATGGAGAGACTGTGTACTGACATGCAGCGCAGAACACATCTGGCTGAGGACTTGCTGATGGAGAGTCTGTGTAATGACAGGGAGAGACTTACACATCTGGCTGAGGACGTGCTGATGGAAAGACTGTGTAATGACAGGGAGAGACTTACACATCTCTCTCAGGAATTGCTGATAGAGAGGCTGTGTAGTGACAGGGAGAGACTTACACATCTGGCTGAGGCCCTGCTGATGGAGAGGCTGTGTACTGACAGGGAGAAACGTACACATCTGGCTGAGGACTTGCTGATGGAGAGACTGTGTACTGACAGGGAGAGACTTACACATCTGGCTGAGGATTTATTGATGGAGAGACTGTGTACTGACAGGGAGAGACTTACACATCTGACTGAAGACTTGCTGATGGAGAGACAGTGTACTGAGAGGGAGAGACTTACACATGTGGCTGAGGACTTGCTGATGGAGAGACTGTGTAATGCCAAGGAGAGACTTACACATCTGGCTGAGGACTTGCTGATGGAGAGACTGTATACTGACAGGGAGAGAGTTACACATCTGGCTGAGGATCGCTGATGGAAAGACTGTGTACTGACAGGGAGAGACTTACACATCTGGCTGAGGACTTGCTGATGGAGAGACTGTGTACTGACAGGGAGAGGCTTACACATCCGGCTGAGGATTTATTGATGGAGAGACTGTGTACTGACAGTGAGAGACTTACACATCTGGCAGAGGGCGTGCTGATGGAGAGACTGTGTACTGACAGGGAGAGACTTACACATCTGGCTGAGGACATGCTGATGGAGAGACAGTGAACTGACAGGGAGAGACTTACACATCTGGCTGAGGACTTGCTGATGGAAAGACCGTGTACTGACAGGGAGAGACTTACACATCTGGCTGAGGACTGGCTGATTGAGAGACTGTGTACTGAAATGGAGAGACTTACACATGTGGCTGAGGAATTGCTGATGGAGAGACTGTGTAATGACAAGGAGAGACTTACACATCTGGATGAGGACTTGCTGATGGAGAGACTGTGTACTGACAGGGAGAGACTTACACATGTGGCTGAGGAATTGCTGATGGAGAGACTGTGTAATGACAAGGAGAGACTTACACATCTGGGTGAGGACGTGCTGATGGAGAGACTGTGCACTGAAAGGGAAAGACTTACACATGTGGCTGAGGACCTGCTGATGGAAAGACTGTGTACTGACAGGGAGAGACTTACACATCTGGCTGAGGACTTGCTGATGGAGAGACTGTGTACTGAAAGGGAAAGACTTACACATCTGGCTGAGGACTTGCTGATGGAAAGACTGTGTACTGAAAGGGAAAGACTTACGCATCTGGCTGAGGACTTGCTGATGGAGAGACTATGTTATGACTGGGAGAGAATTACACATCAGGCTGAGGACTTGCTGCTGGAGAAACTGTGAACTGACAGGGAGAGACTAAACATTGGTTTGAGGACTTGATGATGGAGAGGCTATGCCCTGACAGGGAGAGATGTACACACCAACTGTGGACTTGCTGATGGAGAGGCTCAGTACTGAGAGAGATCGACTTAAGCATCGGGCTGAGGACCTGCTGTTGGAGAGACTGTGTACTGACAGGGAGAGACTTACACATCTGGCTGAGGACCTGCTGATGGAAAGACTTTGTACTGACAGGGAGACACATAAACATGTGGCTGAGGAGTTGCTGATGGAGAGACTGTGTACTGACATGCAGCGGAGAACACATCTGGCTGAGGACTTGCTGATGGAGAGTCTGTGTAATGACAGGGAGAGACTTACACATCTGGCTGAGGACGTGCTGATGGAAAGACTGTGTAATGACAGGGAGAGACTTACACATCTCTCTCAGGAATTGCTGATAGAGAGGCTGTGTAGTGACAGGGAGAGACTTACACATCTGGCTGAGGCCCTGCTGATGGAGAGGCTGTGTACTGACAGGGAGAAACTTACACATCTGGCTGAGGACTTGCTGATGGAGAGACTGTGTACTGACAGGGAGAGACTTACACATCTGGCTGAGGATTTATTGATGGAGAGACTGTGTACTGACAGGGAGAGACTTACACATCTGACTGAAGACTTGCTGATGGAGAGACAGTGTACTGAGAGGGAGAGACTTACACATGTGGCTGAGGACTTGCTGATGGAGAGACTGTGTAATGCCAAGGAGAGACTTACACATCTGGCTGAGGACTTGCTGATGGAGAGACTGTGTACTGACAGGGAGAGAGTTACACATCTGGCTGAGGATCGCTGATGGAAAGACTGTGTACTGACAGGGAGAGACTTACACATCTGGCTGAGGACTTGCTGATGGAGAGACTGTGTACTGACAGGGAGAAGCTTACACATCCGGCTGAGGATTTATTGATGGAGAGACTGTGTACTGACAGAGAGAGACTTACACATCTGGCAGAGGGCATGCTGATGGAGAGTCTGTGTACTGACAGGGAGAGACTTACACATCTGGCTGAGGACATGCTGATGGAGAGACAGTGAACTGACAGGGAGAGACTTACACATCTGGCTGAGGACTTGCTGATGGAAAGACCGTGTACTGACAGGGAGAGACTTACACATCTGGCTGAGGACTGGCTGATTGAGAGACTGTGTACTGAAAAGGAGAGACTTACACATGTGGCTGAGGAATTGCTGATGGAGAGACTGTGTAATGACAAGGAGAGACTTACACATCTGGATGAGGACTTGCTGATGGAGAGAGTGTGTACTGACAGGGAGAGACTTACACATCTGGCTGAGGACTTGCTGATGGAGAGACTGTGTAATGACAAGGAGAGACTTACACATCTGGGTGAGGACTTGCTGATGGAGAGACTGTGCACTGAAAGGGAAAGACTTACACATCTGGCTGAGGACCTGCTGATGGAAAGACTGTGTACTGACAGGGAGAGAATTACACATCAGTCTGAGGACTTGCTGCTGGAGAAACTGTGAACTGACAGGGAGAGACTAAACATTGGTTTGAGGACTTGATGATGGAGAGGCTATGTCCTGACAGGGAGAGATGTACACACCATCTGTGGACTTGCTGATGGAGAGGCTCAGTACTGAGAGAGATCGACTTAAGCATCGGGCTGAGGACCTGCTGTTGGAGAGACTGTGTACCGACAGGGAGAGACTTACACATCTGGCTGAGGACTTGCTGATGGAAAGACTTTGTACTGACAGGGAGACACTTAAACATGTGGCTGAGGACTTGCTGATGGAGAGACTGTGTACTGACATGCAAAGGCTAACACATCTGGCTGAGGACTTGCTGATGGAGAGTCTGTGTAATGACAGGGAGAGACTTATACATCTGGCACGAGGACTTGCTGATGGAGAGACTGTGTACTGACAGTGAGCGTCTTACACATCTGGCTGAGGATTTGTTGATGGGGAGACTGTGTACTGACAGGGAGAGACTTAAACATGTGGCTGAGGATGTGCTGATGGAGAGACTGTGTAATGACAGGGAGAGACTTACACATCTCTCTCAGGATTTGCTGATAGAGAGGCTTTGTAGTGACAGGGAGAGACTTACACATCTGGCTTAGGCCCTGCTGATGGAGAGGCTGTGTACTGTCAGGGAGAAACTTACACATCTGGCTTAGGACTTGCTGATGGAGAGACTGTGTATTGATAGGGAGAGACTTACACATCTGGCTGAGGATTTGTTAACGGAGAGACTGTGTACTGACAGGGGGAGACTAAACATTGGTTTGAGGACTTGATGATGGAGGGGCTATGTACTGACAGGGAGAGCTGTAAACAACTAGCTGTGGACTTGCTGATGGAGAGGCTCAGTATTGACAGAGATCGATTTAAATATCTGGCTGAGGACCTGCTGTTGGAGAGACTGGGTACTGAGAGGGAGAGACTTACACATCTGGCTGAGAACCTGGTGATGGAGAGACTGTGTACTGACAGGGAGCGTCTTACACATCTGGCTGAGGACTTGCTGATGGAGTGACGGTGTGCTGACATGCAGCGGCTAACACATCTGGCTGAAGACTTGCTGAAGCGGAGAGACTTTGAGCTGACAAGGAGAGACTTAGACATCTGTCTGAGGACTTGCTGACGGAGAGGCTGTGTATTGACAGGGAGAGATTTACACATCTGGCTGCGGAGTTGCTGATAGAGAGGCTGTGTACTGACAGGGAGAAGTTTACACATCTGGCTGAGAACTTGAAGCTGGAGAGACTGTGTACTGAAAGGGAGAGACTTAAACATCTGGCTGAGAACTTGCTGATGGAGAGACTGTGTACTGACAGGGACAGATTTGCACATCTGGCTGAGGACTTGCTGTGGGAGCGGTTGTCTACTGACAGGGAGAGATTTACACACCTGGCTGAGGTCTTGCTGATGGAGAGACTATGCAATGACAGGGAGAGAATTACACATCTGTCTGAGGCCTTGCTGTTGGAGAGACTGTGAACTGACAGGGAGAGACTTACACGTCTGACTGAGGACTTGCTGATGGAGAGTCCGTGCATTGACAGGGAGAGAATTACACATCTGTCTGAGGCCTTGCTGTTGGAGAGACTGTGAACTGACAGGGAGAGACTTACACATCTGACTGAGGACTTGCTGATGGAGAAACTGTGTACTGACAGGGAGTGGCTAAACATTGGTTTGAGGACTTGATGATGGAGAGGCTATGTACTGACAGGGAGAGATGTGCACACCTAGCTGTGGACTTGCTGATGGAGAGGCTCAGTACTGACAGAGATCGACTTACACATCTGGCTGAGGACTTGCTGATGGAGAGACAGCGTACTGACAGGGAGAGATTTACACATCTGGCTGAGGACTTGCTGATAGAGAGGCTGTGTACCGACAGGGAGAGGTTTACACATCTGGCTGAGAACTTGAAGCTGGAGAGACTTTGTACTGACAGGGAGAGACTTAAACATCTGGCTGAGAACATACTGATGGAGAGACTGTGTACTGACAGGGAGAGTTTTACACATCTGGCTGAAGACTTGCTGAAGCGGAGAGACTTTGTACTGACAGCGAGAGATTTACACATCTGTCTGAGGACTTGCTGAAGGAGAGGCTGTGTATTGACAGCGAGAGATTTACACATCTGGCTGAGGACCTGCTGATAGAGAGGCTGTGTAGCGACAGGGAGAGGTTTACACATCTGGCTGAGGACTTGCTGTGGGAGCGGGGCTGTCTACTGACAGAGAGAGAATTACACATCTGTCTGAGGACTTGCTGTTGGAGAGACTGTGAACTGACAGGGAGAGACTAAACATTGGTTTGAGGACTTGATGATGGAGAGGCTATGTCCTGACAGGGAGAGATGTACGCACCTAGCTGTGGACTTGCTGATGGAGAGGCTCAGTACTGAGAGAGATCGACTTAAGCATCGGGCTGAGGACCTGCTGTTGGAGAGACTGTGTACTGACAGGGAGAGACTTACACATCTGGCTGAGGACCTGCTGATGGAAAGACTTTGTACTGACAGGGAGAGACTTACACATGTGGCTGAGGACTTGCTGATGGAGAGACTGTGTACTGACATGCAGCGGCTAACATCATCTGGCTGAGGACTTGCTGAAGCGGAGAGACTTTGTACTGACAGGGAGTGACTTACACATCTTTCTGCGGGCTTGCTGATAGAGAGGCTGTGTACCGACAGGGAGAGGTTTACACATCTGGCTGAGAACTTGAAGCTGGAGAGACTGTGTACTGAAAGGGAGAGACTTAAACATCTGGCTGAGAACTTGCTGATGGAGAGACTGTGCACTGACACGGAGAGATTTACACATCTGGCTGAGGACTTGCTGATGGAGAGATTATGCAATGACAGGGAGAGAATTACACATCTGTCTGAGGCCTTGCTGTTGGAGAGACTGTGAACTGACAGGGAGAGACTTACACATCTGGCTGAGGACTTGCTGATGGAGAGTCCGTGTATTGACAGGGAGAGACTTACACATCTGACTGAGGACTTGCTGATGGAGAAACTGTGTACTGACAGGGAGAGGCTAAACATTGGTTTGAGGAGTGATTATTTATAGGCTATGCACTGACAGGGAGAGATGTACACACCTAGCTGTGGATTTGCTGATGCAGAGGCTCAGTACTGACAGAGATCGAATTACACATCTGGCTGAGGACTTGCTGATGGAGAGACTGTGTACTGACAGGGAGAGATTTACACATCTGGCACGAGGACTTGCTGATGGAGAGACTGTGTACTGACAGTGAGCATCTTACACATCTGGCTGAGGATTTGTTGATGGAGAGACTGTGTACTGACAGGGAGAGACTTAAACATGTGGCTGAGGATGTGCTGATGGAGAGACTGTGTAATGACAGGGAGAGACTTACACATCTCTCTCAGGATTTGCTGATAGAGAGGCTTTGTAGTGACAGGGAGAGACTTACACATCTGGCTTAGGCCCTGCTGATGGAGAGGCTGTGTACTGTCAGGGAGAAACTTACACATCTGGCTTAGGACTTGCTGATGGAGAGACTGTGTATTGATAGGGAGAGACTTACACATCTGGCTGAGGATTTGTTAACGGAGAGACTGTGTACTGACAGGGGGAGACTAAACATTGGTTTGAGGACTTGATGATGGAGGGGCTATGTACTGACAGGGAGAGCTGTAAACAACTAGCTGTGGACTTGCTGATGGAGAGGCTCAGTATTGACAGAGATCGATTTAAATATCTGGCTGAGGACCTGCTGTTGGAGAGACTGGGTACTGAGAGGGAGAGACTTACACATCTGGCTGAGAACCTGGTGATGGAGAGACTGTGTACTGACAGGGAGCGTCTTACACATCTGGCTGAGGACTTGCTGATGGAGTGACGGTGTGCTGACATGCAGCGGCTAACACATCTGGCTGAAGACTTGCTGAAGCGGAGAGACTTTGTGCTGACAAGGAGAGACTTAGACATCTGTCTGAGGACTTGCTGACGGAGAGGCTGCGTATTGACAGGGAGAGATTTACACATCTGGCTGCGGAGTTGCTGATAGAGAGGCTGTGTACTGACAGGGAGAAGTTTACACATCTGGCTGAGAACTTGAAGCTGGAGAGACTGTGTACTGAAAGGGAGAGACTTAAACATCTGGCTGAGAACTTGCTGATGGAGAGACTGTGTACTGACAGGGACAGATTTGCACATCTGGCTGAGGACTTGCTGTGGGAGCGGTTGTCTATTGACAGGGAGAGATTTACACACCTGGCTGAGGTCTTGCTGATGGAGAGACTATGCAATGACAGGGAGAGAATTACACATCTGTCTGAGGCCTTGCTGTTGGAGAGACTGTGAACTGACAGGGAGAGACTTACACGTCTGACTGAGGACTTGCTGATGGAGAGTCCGTGCATTGACAGGGAGAGAATTACACATCTGTCTGAGGCCTTGCTGTTGGAGAGACTGTGAACTGACAGGGAGAGACTTACACATCTGACTGAGGACTTGCTGATGGAGAAACTGTGTACTGACAGGGAGTGGCTAAACATTGGTTTGAGGACTTGATGATGGAGAGGCTATGTACTGACAGGGAGAGATGTGCACACCTAGCTGTGGACTTGCTGATGGAGAGGCTCAGTACTGACAGAGATCGACTTACACATCTGGCTGAGGACTTGCTGATGGAGAGACAGCGTACTGACAGGGAGAGATTTACACATCTGGCTGAGGACTTGCTGATAGAGAGGCTGTGTACCGACAGGGAGAGGTTTACACATCTGGCTGAGAACTTGAAGCTGGAGAGACTTTGTACTGACAGGGAGAGACTTAAACATCTGGCTGAGAACATACTGATGGAGAGACTGTGTACTGACAGGGAGAGTTTTACACATCTGGCTGAAGACTTGCTGAAGCGGAGAGACTTTGTACTGACAGCGAGAGATTTACACATCTGTCTGAGGACTTGCTGAAGGAGAGGCTGTGTATTGACAGCGAGAGATTTACACATCTGGCTGAGGACCTGCTGATAGAGAGGCTGTGTAGCGACAGGGAGAGGTTTACACATCTGGCTGAGGACTTGCTGTGGGAGCGGGGCTGTCTACTGACAGAGAGAGAATTACACATCTGTCTGAGGACTTGCTGTTGGAGAGACTGTGAACTGACAGGGAGAGACTAAACATTGGTTTGAGGACTTGATGATGGAGAGGCTATGTCCTGACAGGGAGAGATGTACGCACCTAGCTGTGGACTTGCTGATGGAGAGGCTCAGTACTGAGAGAGATCGACTTAAGCATCGGGCTGAGGACCTGCTGTTGGAGAGACTGTGTACTGACAGGGAGAGACTTACACATCTGGCTGAGGACCTGCTGATGGAAAGACTTTGTACTGACAGGGAGAGACTTACACATGTGGCTGAGGACTTGCTGATGGAGAGACTGTGTACTGACATGCAGCGGCTAACATCATCTGGCTGAGGACTTGCTGAAGCGGAGAGACTTTGTACTGACAGGGAGTGACTTACACATCTTTCTGCGGGCTTGCTGATAGAGAGGCTGTGTACCGACAGGGAGAGGTTTACACATCTGGCTGAGAACTTGAAGCTGGAGAGACTGTGTACTGAAAGGGAGAGACTTAAACATCTGGCTGAGAACTTGCTGATGGAGAGACTGTGCACTGACACGGAGAGATTTACACATCTGGCTGAGGACTTGCTGATGGAGAGATTATGCAATGACAGGGAGAGAATTACACATCTGTCTGAGGCCTTGCTGTTAGAGAGACTGTGAACTGACAGGGAGAGACTTACACATCTGGCTGAGGACTTGCTGATGGAGAGTCCGTGTATTGACAGGGAGAGACTTACACATCTGACTGAGGACTTGCTGATGGAGAAACTGTGTACTGACAGGGAGAGGCTAAACATTGGTTTGAGGAGTGATTATTTATAGGCTATGCACTGACAGGGAGAGATGTACACACCTAGCTGTGGATTTGCTGATGCAGAGGCTCAGTACTGACAGAGATCGAATTACACATCTGGCTGAGGACTTGCTGATGGAGAGACTGTGTACTGACAGGGAGAGATTTACACATCTGGCACGAGGACTTGCTGATGGAGAGACTGTGTACTGACAGTGAGCATCTTACACATCTGGCTGAGGATTTGTTGATGGAGAGACTGTGTACTGACAGGGAGAGACTTAAACATGTGGCTGAGGATGTGCTGATGGAGAGACTGTGTAATGACAGGGAGAGTCTTACACATCTCTCTCAGGATTTGCTGATAGAGAGGCTTTGTAGTGACAGGGAGAGACTTACACATCTGGCTTAGGCCCTGCTGATGGAGAGGCTGTGTACTGTCAGGGAGAAACTTACACATCTGGCTGAGGACTTGCTGATGGAGGGACTGTGTATTGACAGGGAGAGACTTACACATCTGGCTGAGGATTTGTTAATGGAGAGACTGTGTACTGACAGGGGGAGACTAAACATTGGTTTGAGGACTTGATGATGGAGGGGCTATGTACTGACAGGGAGAGCTGTAAACACCTAGCTGTGGACTTGCTGATGGAGTGGCTCAGTACTGACAGAGATCGATTTAAGTATCTGGCTGAGGACCTGCTGTTGGAGAGACTGGGTACTGAGAGGGAGAGACTTACACATCTGGCTGAGGACCTAGTGATGGAGAGACTGTGTACTGACAGGGAGCGACTTACACATCTGGCTGAGGACTTGCTGATGGAGTGACGGTGTGCTGACATGCAGCAGCTAACACATCTGGCTGAAGACTTGCTGAAGCGGAGAGACTTTGTGCTGACAGGGAGAGACTTACGCATCTGTCTGAGGACTTGCTGACGGAGAGGCTGTGTATTGACAGGGAGAGATTTACACATCTGGCTGCGGAATGGCTGATAGAGAGGCTGTGTACCGACAGGGAGAAGTTTACACATCTGGCTGAGAACTTGAAGCTGGAGAGACTGTGTACTGAAAGGGAGAGACTTAAACATCTGGCTGAGAACTTGCTGATGGAGCGACTGTGTACTGACAGGGACAGATTTACACATCTGGCTGAGGACTTGCTGTGGGAGCGGTTGTCTACTGACAGGGAGAGATTTACACATCTGGCTGAGGTCTTGCTGATGGAGAGACTATGCAATGACAGGGAGAGAATTACACATCTGTCTGAGGCCTTGCTGTTGGAGAGACTGTGAACTGACAGGGAGAGACTTACACATCTGGCTGAGGACTTGCTGATGGAGAGTCCGTGCATTGACAGGGAGAGAATTACACATCTGTCTGAGGCCTTGCTGTTGGAGAGACTGTGAACTGACAGGGAGAGACTTACACATCTGACTGAGGACTTGCTGATGGAGAAACTGTGTACTGACAGGGAGTGGCTAAACATTGGTTTGAGGACTTGATGATGGAGAGGCTATGTACTTACAGGGAGAGATGTGCACACCTAGCTGTGGACTTGCTGATGGAGAGGCTCAGTACTGACAGAGTTCGACTTACACATCTGGCTGAGGACTTGCTGATGGAGAGACAGCGTACTGACAGGGAGAGATTTACACATCTGGCTGAGGACTTGCTGATAGAGAGGCTGTGTACCGACAGGGAGAGGTTTACACATCTGGCTGAGAACTTGAAGCTGGAGAGACTGTGTACTGACAGGGAGAGACTTAAACATCTGGCTGAGAACATACTGATGGAGAGACTGTGTACTGACAGGGAGAGTTTTACACATCTGGCTGAAGACTTGCTGAAGCGGAGAGACTTTGTACTGACAGCGAGAGATTTACACATCTGTCTGAGGACTTGCTGAAGGAGAGGCTGTGTATTGACAGCGAGAGATTTACACATCTGGCTGAGGACCTGCTGATAGAGAGGCTGTGTAGCGACAGGGAGAGGTTTACACATCTGGCTGAGGACTTGCTGTGGGAGCGGGGCTGTCTACTGACAGAGAGAGAATTACACATCTGTCTGAGGACTTGCTGTTGGAGAGACTGTGAACTGACAGGGAGAGACTAAACATTGGTTTGAGGACTTGATGATGGAGAGGCTATGTCCTGACAGGGAGAGATGTACGCACCTAGCTGTGGACTTGCTGATGGAGAGGCTCAGTACTGAGAGAGATCGACTTAAGCATCGGGCTGAGGACCTGCTGTTGGAGAGACTGTGTACTGACAGGGAGAGACTTACACATCTGGCTGAGGACCTGCTGATGGAAAGACTTTGTACTGACAGGGAGAGACTTACACATGTGGCTGAGGACTTGCTGATGGAGAGACTGTGTACTGACATGCAGCGGCTAACATCATCTGGCTGAGGACTTGCTGAAGCGGAGAGACTTTGTACTGACAGGGAGTGACTTACACATCTTTCTGCGGGCTTGCTGATAGAGAGGCTGTGTACCGACAGGGAGAGGTTTACACATCTGGCTGAGAACTTGAAGCTGGAGAGACTGTGTACTGAAAGGGAGAGACTTAAACATCTGGCTGAGAACTTGCTGATGGAGAGACTGTGCACTGACACGGAGAGATTTACACATCTGGCTGAGGACTTGCTGATGGAGAGATTATGCAATGACAGGGAGAGAATTACACATCTGTCTGAGGCCTTGCTGTTGGAGAGACTGTGAACTGACAGGGAGAGACTTACACATCTGGCTGAGGACTTGCTGATGGAGAGTCCGTGTATTGACAGGGAGAGACTTACACATCTGACTGAGGACTTGCTGATGGAGAAACTGTGTACTGACAGGGAGAGGCTAAACATTGGTTTGAGGAGTGATTATTTATAGGCTATGCACTGACAGGGAGAGATGTACACACCTAGCTGTGGATTTGCTGATGCAGAGGCTCAGTACTGACAGAGATCGAATTACACATCTGGCTGAGGACTTGCTGATGGAGAGACTGTGTACTGACAGGGAGAGATTTACACATCTGGCACGAGGACTTGCTGATGGAGAGACTGTGTACTGACAGTGAGCATCTTACACATCTGGCTGAGGATTTGTTGATGGAGAGACTGTGTACTGACAGGGAGAGACTTAAACATGTGGCTGAGGATGTGCTGATGGAGAGACTGTGTAATGACAGGGAGAGACTTACACATCTCTCTCAGGATTTGCTGATAGAGAGGCTTTGTAGTGACAGGGAGAGACTTACACATCTGGCTTAGGCCCTGCTGATGGAGAGGCTGTGTACTGTCAGGGAGAAACTTACACATCTGGCTGAGGACTTGCTGATGGAGGGACTGTGTATTGACAGGGAGAGACTTACACATCTGGCTGAGGATTTGTTAATGGAGAGACTGTGTACTGACAGGGGGAGACTAAACATTGGTTTGAGGACTTGATGATGGAGGGGCTATGTACTGACAGGGAGAGCTGTAAACACCTAGCTGTGGACTTGCTGATGGAGTGGCTCAGTACTGACAGAGATCGATTTAAGTATCTGGCTGAGGACCTGCTGTTGGAGAGACTGGGTACTGAGAGGGAGAGACTTACACATCTGGCTGAGGACCTGGTGATGGAGAGACTGTGTACTGACAGGGAGCGTCTTACACATCTGGCTGAGGACTTGCTGATGGAGTGACGGTGTGCTGACATGCAGCAGCTAACACATCTGGCTGAAGACTTGCTGAAGCGGAGAGACTTTGTGCTGACAGGGAGAGACTTACGCATCTGTCTGAGGACTTGCTGACGGAGAGGCTGTGTATTGACAGGGAGAGATTTACACATCTGGCTGCGGAATGGCTGATAGAGAGGCTGTGTACCGACAGGGAGAAGTTTACACATCTGGCTGAGAACTTGAAGCTGGAGAGACTGTGTACTGAAAGGGAGAGACTTAAACATCTGGCTGAGAACTTGCTGATGGAGAGACTGTGTACTGACAGGGACAGATTTACACATCTGGCTGAGGACTTGCTGTGGGAGCGGTTGTCTACTGACAGGGAGAGGTTTACACATCTGGCTGAGGTCTTGCTGATGGAGAGACTATGCAATGACAGGGAGAGAATTACACATCTGTCTGAGGCCTTGCTGTTGGAGAGACTGTGAACTGACAGGGAGAGACTTACACATCTGGCTGAGGACTTGCTGATGGAGAGTCCGTGCATTGACAGGGAGAGAATTACACATCTGTCTGAGGCCTTGCTGTTGGAGAGACTGTGAACTGACAGGGAGAGACTTACACATCTGACTGAGGACTTGCTGATGGAGAAACTGTGTACTGACAGGGAGTGGCTAAACATTGGTTTGAGGACTTGATGATGGAGAGGCTATGTACTTACAGGGAGAGATGTGCACACCTAGCTGTGGACTTGCTGATGGAGAGGCTCAGTACTGACAGAGTTCGACTTACACATCTGGCTGAGGACTTGCTGATGGAGAGACAGCGTACTGACAGGGAGAGATTTACACATCTGGCTGAGGACTTGCTGATAGAGAGGCTGTGTACCGACAGGGAGAGGTTTACACATCTGGCTGAGAACTTGAAGCTGGAGAGACTGTGTACTGACAGGGAGAGACTTAAACATCTGGCTGAGAACATACTGATGGAGAGACTGTGTACTGACAGGGAGAGTTTTACACATCTGGCTGAAGACTTGCTGAAGCGGAGAGACTTTGTACTGACAGCGAGAGATTTACACATCTGTCTGAGGACTTGCTGAAGGAGAGGCTGTGTATTGACAGCGAGAGATTTACACATCTGGCTGAGGACCTGCTGATAGAGAGGCTGTGTAGCGACAGGGAGAGGTTTACACATCTGGCTGAGGACTTGCTGTGGGAGCGGGGCTGTCTACTGACAGAGAGAGAATTACACATCTGTCTGAGGACTTGCTGTTGGAGAGACTGTGAACTGACAGGGAGAGACTAAACATTGGTTTGAGGACTTGATGATGGAGAGGCTATGTCCTGACAGGGAGAGATGTACGCACCTAGCTGTGGACTTGCTGATGGAGAGGCTCAGTACTGAGAGAGATCGACTTAAGCATCGGGCTGAGGACCTGCTGTTGGAGAGACTGTGTACTGACAGGGAGAGACTTACACATCTGGCTGAGGACCTGCTGATGGAAAGACTTTGTACTGACAGGGAGAGACTTACACATGTGGCTGAGGACTTGCTGATGGAGAGACTGTGTACTGACATGCAGCGGCTAACATCATCTGGCTGAGGACTTGCTGAAGCGGAGAGACTTTGTACTGACAGGGAGTGACTTACACATCTTTCTGCGGGCTTGCTGATAGAGAGGCTGTGTACCGACAGGGAGAGGTTTACACATCTGGCTGAGAACTTGAAGCTGGAGAGACTGTGTACTGAAAGGGAGAGACTTAAACATCTGGCTGAGAACTTGCTGATGGAGAGACTGTGCACTGACACGGAGAGATTTACACATCTGGCTGAGGACTTGCTGATGGAGAGATTATGCAATGACAGGGAGAGAATTACACATCTGTCTGAGGCCTTGCTGTTGGAGAGACTGTGAACTGACAGGGAGAGACTTACACATCTGGCTGAGGACTTGCTGATGGAGAGTCCGTGTATTGACAGGGAGAGACTTACACATCTGACTGAGGACTTGCTGATGGAGAAACTGTGTACTGACAGGGAGAGGCTAAACATTGGTTTGAGGAGTGATTATTTATAGGCTATGCACTGACAGGGAGAGATGTACACACCTAGCTGTGGATTTGCTGATGCAGAGGCTCAGTACTGACAGAGATCGAATTACACATCTGGCTGAGGACTTGCTGATGGAGAGACTGTGTACTGACAGGGAGAGATTTACACATCTGGCACGAGGACTTGCTGATGGAGAGACTGTGTACTGACAGTGAGCATCTTACACATCTGGCTGAGGATTTGTTGATGGAGAGACTGTGTACTGACAGGGAGAGACTTAAACATGTGGCTGAGGATGTGCTGATGGAGAGACTGTGTAATGACAGGGAGAGACTTACACATCTCTCTCAGGATTTGCTGATAGAGAGGCTTTGTAGTGACAGGGAGAGACTTACACATCTGGCTTAGGCCCTGCTGATGGAGAGGCTGTGTACTGTCAGGGAGAAACTTACACATCTGGCTGAGGACTTGCTGATGGAGGGACTGTGTATTGACAGGGAGAGACTTACACATCTGGCTGAGGATTTGTTAATGGAGAGACTGTGTACTGACAGGGGGAGACTAAACATTGGTTTGAGGACTTGATGATGGAGGGGCTATGTACTGACAGGGAGAGCTGTAAACACCTAGCTGTGGACTTGCTGATGGAGTGGCTCAGTACTGACAGAGATCGATTTAAGTATCTGGCTGAGGACCTGCTGTTGGAGAGACTGGGTACTGAGAGGGAGAGACTTACACATCTGGCTGAGGACCTGGTGATGGAGAGACTGTGTACTGACAGGGAGCGTCTTACACATCTGGCTGAGGACTTGCTGATGGAGTGACGGTGTGCTGACATGCAGCAGCTAACACATCTGGCTGAAGACTTGCTGAAGCGGAGAGACTTTGTGCTGACAGGGAGAGACTTACGCATCTGTCTGAGGACTTGCTGACGGAGAGGCTGTGTATTGACAGGGAGAGATTTACACATCTGGCTGCGGAATGGCTGATAGAGAGGCTGTGTACCGACAGGGAGAAGTTTACACATCTGGCTGAGAACTTGAAGCTGGAGAGACTGTGTACTGAAAGGGAGAGACTTAAACATCTGGCTGAGAACTTGCTGATGGAGAGACTGTGTACTGACAGGGACAGATTTACACATCTGGCTGAGGACTTGCTGTGGGAGCGGTTGTCTACTGACAGGGAGAGGTTTACACATCTGGCTGAGGTCTTGCTGATGGAGAGACTATGCAATGACAGGGAGAGAATTACACATCTGTCTGAGGCCTTGCTGTTGGAGAGACTGTGAACTGACAGGGAGAGACTTACACATCTGGCTGAGGACTTGCTGATGGAGAGTCCGTGCATTGACAGGGAGAGAATTACACATCTGTCTGAGGCCTTGCTGTTGGATAGACTGTGAACTGACAGGGAGAGACTTACACACCTGACTGAGGACTTGCTGATGGAGAAACTGTGTACTGACAGGGAGAGGCTAAACATTGGTTTGAGGACTTGATGATGGAGAGGCTATGTACTGACAGGGAGAGTTGTGCACACGTAGCTGTGGACTTGCTGATGGAGAGGCTCAGTACTGATCGGGAGAGACTTATGCATCTGGCTGAGGACTTGCTGATGGAGAGACTATGCAATGACAGGGAGAGAATTACACATCTGGCTGAAGACTTGCTGAAGCGGAGAGACTTTGTACTGACAGGGAGAGATTTGCACATCTGTCTGAGGACTTGCTGATGGAGAGGCTGTGTATTGACAGCGCGGGATTTACACATCTGGCTGAGGACTTGCTGATAGAGAGGCTGTGTACCGACGGAGAGGTTTACACATCTGGCTGAGGACTTGCTGTGGGAGCGACTGTCTACTGACAGAGAGAGAATTACGCATCTGTCTGAGGACTTGCTGTTGGAGAGACTGTGAACTGACAGGGAGCGACTTACACGTCTGACTGAGGACTTGCTGATGGAGAGTCCGTGCATTGACAGGGAGAGAATTACACATCTGTCTGAGGCCTTGCTGTTGGAGAGACTGTGAACTGACAGGGAGAGACTTACACATCTGACTGAGGACTTGCTGATGGAGAAACTGTGTACTGACAGGGAGTGGCTAAACAATGGTTTGAGGACTTGATGATGGAGAGGCTATGTACTGACAGGGAGAGATGTGCACACCTAGCTGTGGACTTGCTGATGGAGAGGCTCAGTACTGACAGAGATCGACTTACACATCTGGCTGAGGACTTGCTGATGGAGAGACAGCGTACTGACAGGGAGAGATTTACACATCTGGCTGAGGACTTGCTGATAGAGAGGCTGTGTACCGACAGGGAGAGGTTTACACATCTGGCTGAGAACTTGAAGCTGGAGAGACTTTGTACTGACAGGGAGAGACTTAAACATCTGGCTGAGAACATACTGATGGAGAGACTGTGTACTGACAGGGAGAGTTTTACACATCTGGCTGAAGACTTGCTGAAGCGGAGAGACTTTGTACTGACAGCGAGAGATTTACACATCTGTCTGAGGACTTGCTGAAGGAGAGGCTGTGTATTGACAGCGAGAGATTTACACATCTGGCTGAGGACCTGCTGATAGAGAGGCTGTGTAGCGACAGGGAGAGGTTTACACATCTGGCTGAGGACTTGCTGTGGGAGCGGGGCTGTCTACTGACAGAGAGAGAATTACACATCTGTCTGAGGACTTGCTGTTGGAGAGACTGTGAACTGACAGGGAGAGACTAAACATTGGTTTGAGGACTTGATGATGGAGAGGCTATGTCCTGACAGGGAGAGATGTACGCACCTAGCTGTGGACTTGCTGATGGAGAGGCTCAGTACTGAGAGAGATCGACTTAAGCATCGGGCTGAGGACCTGCTGTTGGAGAGACTGTGTACTGACAGGGAGAGACTTACACATCTGGCTGAGGACCTGCTGATGGAAAGACTTTGTACTGACAGGGAGAGACTTACACATGTGGCTGAGGACTTGCTGATGGAGAGACTGTGTACTGACATGCAGCGGCTAACATCATCTGGCTGAGGACTTGCTGAAGCGGAGAGACTTTGTACTGACAGGGAGTGACTTACACATCTTTCTGCGGGCTTGCTGATAGAGAGGCTGTGTACCGACAGGGAGAGGTTTACACATCTGGCTGAGAACTTGAAGCTGGAGAGACTGTGTACTGAAAGGGAGAGACTTAAACATCTGGCTGAGAACTTGCTGATGGAGAGACTGTGCACTGACACGGAGAGATTTACACATCTGGCTGAGGACTTGCTGATGGAGAGATTATGCAATGACAGGGAGAGAATTACACATCTGTCTGAGGCCTTGCTGTTGGAGAGACTGTGAACTGACAGGGAGAGACTTACACATCTGGCTGAGGACTTGCTGATGGAGAGTCCGTGTATTGACAGGGAGAGACTTACACATCTGACTGAGGACTTGCTGATGGAGAAACTGTGTACTGACAGGGAGAGGCTAAACATTGGTTTGAGGAGTGATTATTTATAGGCTATGCACTGACAGGGAGAGATGTACACACCTAGCTGTGGATTTGCTGATGCAGAGGCTCAGTACTGACAGAGATCGAATTACACATCTGGCTGAGGACTTGCTGATGGAGAGACTGTGTACTGACAGGGAGAGATTTACACATCTGGCACGAGGACTTGCTGATGGAGAGACTGTGTACTGACAGTGAGCATCTTACACATCTGGCTGAGGATTTGTTGATGGAGAGACTGTGTACTGACAGGGAGAGACTTAAACATGTGGCTGAGGATGTGCTGATGGAGAGACTGTGTAATGACAGGGAGAGACTTACACATCTCTCTCAGGATTTGCTGATAGAGAGGCTTTGTAGTGACAGGGAGAGACTTACACATCTGGCTTAGGCCCTGCTGATGGAGAGGCTGTGTACTGTCAGGGAGAAACTTACACATCTGGCTGAGGACTTGCTGATGGAGGGACTGTGTATTGACAGGGAGAGACTTACACATCTGGCTGAGGATTTGTTAATGGAGAGACTGTGTACTGACAGGGGGAGACTAAACATTGGTTTGAGGACTTGATGATGGAGGGGCTATGTACTGACAGGGAGAGCTGTAAACACCTAGCTGTGGACTTGCTGATGGAGTGGCTCAGTACTGACAGAGATCGATTTAAGTATCTGGCTGAGGACCTGCTGTTGGAGAGACTGGGTACTGAGAGGGAGAGACTTACACATCTGGCTGAGGACCTGGTGATGGAGAGACTGTGTACTGACAGGGAGCGTCTTACACATCTGGCTGAGGACTTGCTGATGGAGTGACGGTGTGCTGACATGCAGCAGCTAACACATCTGGCTGAAGACTTGCTGAAGCGGAGAGACTTTGTGCTGACAGGGAGAGACTTACGCATCTGTCTGAGGACTTGCTGACGGAGAGGCTGTGTATTGACAGGGAGAGATTTACACATCTGGCTGCGGAATGGCTGATAGAGAGGCTGTGTACCGACAGGGAGAAGTTTACACATCTGGCTGAGAACTTGAAGCTGGAGAGACTGTGTACTGAAAGGGAGAGACTTAAACATCTGGCTGAGAACTTGCTGATGGAGAGACTGTGTACTGACAGGGACAGATTTACACATCTGGCTGAGGACTTGCTGTGGGAGCGGTTGTCTACTGACAGGGAGAGGTTTACACATCTGGCTGAGGTCTTGCTGATGGAGAGACTATGCAATGACAGGGAGAGAATTACACATCTGTCTGAGGCCTTGCTGTTGGAGAGACTGTGAACTGACAGGGAGAGACTTACACATCTGGCTGAGGACTTGCTGATGGAGAGTCCGTGCATTGACAGGGAGAGAATTACACATCTGTCTGAGGCCTTGCTGTTGGATAGACTGTGAACTGACAGGGAGAGACTTACACACCTGACTGAGGACTTGCTGATGGAGAAACTGTGTACTGACAGGGAGAGGCTAAACATTGGTTTGAGGACTTGATGATGGAGAGGCTATGTACTGACAGGGAGAGTTGTGCACACGTAGCTGTGGACTTGCTGATGGAGAGGCTCAGTACTGATCGGGAGAGACTTATGCATCTGGCTGAGGACTTGCTGATGGAGAGACTATGCAATGACAGGGAGAGAATTAAACATCTGGCTGAAGACTTGCTGAAGCGGAGAGACTTTGTACTGACAGGGAGAGATTTGCACATCTGTCTGAGGACTTGCTGATGGAGAGGCTGTGTATTGACAGCGCGAGATTTACACATCTGGCTGAGGACTTGCTGATAGAGAGGCTGTGTACCGACGGAGAGGTTTACACATCTGGCTGAGGACTTGCTGTGGGAGCGACTGTCTACTGACAGAGAGAGAATTACGCATCTGTCTGAGGACTTGCTGTTGGAGAGACTGTGAACTGACAGGGAGCGACTTACACGTCTGACTGAGGACTTGCTGATGGAGAGTCCGTGCATTGACAGGGAGAGAATTACACATCTGTCTGAGGCCTTGCTGTTGGAGAGACTGTGAACTGACAGGGAGAGACTTACACATCTGACTGAGGACTTGCTGATGGAGAAACTGTGAACTGACAGGGAGAGACTAAACATTGGTTTGAGGACTTGATGATGGAGAGGCTATGTCCTGACAGGGAGAGATGTACGCACCTAGCTGTGGACTTGCTGATGGAGAGGCTCAGTACTGAGAGAGATCGACTTAAGCATCGGGCTGAGGACCTGCTGTTGGAGAGACTGTGTACTGACAGGGAGAGACTTACACATCTGTCTGAGGACCTGCTGATGGAAAGACTTTGTACTGACAGGGAGAGACTTACACATGTGGCTGAGGACTTGCTGATGGAGAGACTGTGTACTGACATGCAGCGGCTAACATCATCTGGCTGAGGACTTGCTGAAGCGGAGAGACTTTGTACTGACAGGGAGTGACTTACACATCTTTCTGCGGGCTTGCTGATAGAGAGGCTGTGTACCGACAGGGAGAGGTTTACACATCTGGCTGAGAACTTGAAGCTGGAGAGACTGTGTACTGAAAGGGAGAGACTTAAACATCTGGCTGAGAACTTGCTGATGGAGAGACTGTGCACTGACACGGAGAGATTTACACATCTGGCTGAGGACTTGCTGATGGAGAGATTATGCAATGACAGGGAGAGAATTACACATCTGTCTGAGGCCTTGCTGTTGGAGAGACTGTGAACTGACAGGGAGAGACTTACACATCTGGCTGAGGACTTGCTGATGGAGAGTCCGTGTATTGACAGGGAGAGACTTACACATCTGACTGAGGACTTGCTGATGGAGAAACTGTGTACTGACAGGGAGAGGCTAAACATTGGTTTGAGGAGTGATTATTTATAGGCTATGCACTGACAGGGAGAGATGTACACACCTAGCTGTGGATTTGCTGATGCAGAGGCTCAGTACTGACAGAGATCGAATTACACATCTGGCTGAGGACTTGCTGATGGAGAGACTGTGTACTGACAGGGAGAGATTTACACATCTGGCACGAGGACTTGCTGATGGAGAGACTGTGTACTGACAGTGAGCATCTTACACATCTGGCTGAGGATTTGTTGATGGAGAGACTGTGTACTGACAGGGAGAGACTTAAACATGTGGCTGAGGATGTGCTGATGGAGAGACTGTGTAATGACAGGGAGAGTCTTACACATCTCTCTCAGGATTTGCTGATAGAGAGGCTTTGTAGTGACAGGGAGAGACTTACACATCTGGCTTAGGCCCTGCTGATGGAGAGGCTGTGTACTGTCAGGGAGAAACTTACACATCTGGCTGAGGACTTGCTGATGGAGGGACTGTGTATTGACAGGGAGAGACTTACACATCTGGCTGAGGATTTGTTAATGGAGAGACTGTGTACTGACAGGGGGAGACTAAACATTGGTTTGAGGACTTGATGATGGAGGGGCTATGTACTGACAGGGAGAGCTGTAAACACCTAGCTGTGGACTTGCTGATGGAGTGGCTCAGTACTGACAGAGATCGATTTAAGTATCTGGCTGAGGACCTGCTGTTGGAGAGACTGGGTACTGAGAGGGAGAGACTTACACATCTGGCTGAGGACCTAGTGATGGAGAGACTGTGTACTGACAGGGAGCGACTTACACATCTGGCTGAGGACTTGCTGATGGAGTGACGGTGTGCTGACATGCAGCAGCTAACACATCTGGCTGAAGACTTGCTGAAGCGGAGAGACTTTGTGCTGACAGGGAGAGACTTACGCATCTGTCTGAGGACTTGCTGACGGAGAGGCTGTGTATTGACAGGGAGAGATTTACACATCTGGCTGCGGAATGGCTGATAGAGAGGCTGTGTACCGACAGGGAGAAGTTTACACATCTGGCTGAGAACTTGAAGCTGGAGAGACTGTGTACTGAAAGGGAGAGACTTAAACATCTGGCTGAGAACTTGCTGATGGAGCGACTGTGTACTGACAGGGACAGATTTACACATCTGGCTGAGGACTTGCTGTGGGAGCGGTTGTCTACTGACAGGGAGAGATTTACACATCTGGCTGAGGTCTTGCTGATGGAGAGACTATGCAATGACAGGGAGAGAATTACACATCTGTCTGAGGCCTTGCTGTTGGAGAGACTGTGAACTGACAGGGAGAGACTTACACATCTGGCTGAGGACTTGCTGATGGAGAGTCCGTGCATTGACAGGGAGAGAATTACACATCTGTCTGAGGCCTTGCTGTTGGTGAGACTGTGAACTGACAGGGAGAGACTTACACATCTGACTGAGGACTTGCTGATGGAGAAACTGTGTACTGACAGGGAGTGGCTAAACATTGGTTTGAGGACTTGATGATGGAGAGGCTATGTACTTACAGGGAGAGATGTGCACACCTAGCTGTGGACTTGCTGATGGAGAGGCTCAGTACTGACAGAGTTCGACTTACACATCTGGCTGAGGACTTGCTGATGGAGAGACAGCGTACTGACAGGGAGAGATTTACACATCTGGCTGAGGACTTGCTGATAGAGAGGCTGTGTACCGACAGGGAGAGGTTTACACATCTGGCTGAGAACTTGAAGCTGGAGAGACTGTGTACTGACAGGGAGAGACTTAAACATCTGGCTGAGAACATACTGATGGAGAGACTGTGTACTGACAGGGAGAGTTTTACACATCTGGCTGAAGACTTGCTGAAGCGGAGAGACTTTGTACTGACAGCGAGAGATTTACACATCTGTCTGAGGACTTGCTGAAGGAGAGGCTGTGTATTGACAGCGAGAGATTTACACATCTGGCTGAGGACCTGCTGATAGAGAGGCTGTGTAGCGACAGGGAGAGGTTTACACATCTGGCTGAGGACTTGCTGTGGGAGCGGGGCTGTCTACTGACAGAGAGAGAATTACACATCTGTCTGAGGACTTGCTGTTGGAGAGACTGTGAACTGACAGGGAGAGACTAAACATTGGTTTGAGGACTTGATGATGGAGAGGCTATGTCCTGACAGGGAGAGATGTACGCACCTAGCTGTGGACTTGCTGATGGAGAGGCTCAGTACTGAGAGAGATCGACTTAAGCATCGGGCTGAGGACCTGCTGTTGGAGAGACTGTGTACTGACAGGGAGAGACTTACACATCTGGCTGAGGACCTGCTGATGGAAAGACTTTGTACTGACAGGGAGAGACTTACACATGTGGCTGAGGACTTGCTGATGGAGAGACTGTGTACTGACATGCAGCGGCTAACATCATCTGGCTGAGGACTTGCTGAAGCGGAGAGACTTTGTACTGACAGGGAGTGACTTACACATCTTTCTGCGGGCTTGCTGATAGAGAGGCTGTGTACCGACAGGGAGAGGTTTACACATCTGGCTGAGAACTTGAAGCTGGAGAGACTGTGTACTGAAAGGGAGAGACTTAAACATCTGGCTGAGAACTTGCTGATGGAGAGACTGTGCACTGACACGGAGAGATTTACACATCTGGCTGAGGACTTGCTGATGGAGAGATTATGCAATGACAGGGAGAGAATTACACATCTGTCTGAGGCCTTGCTGTTAGAGAGACTGTGAACTGACAGGGAGAGACTTACACATCTGGCTGAGGACTTGCTGATGGAGAGTCCGTGTATTGACAGGGAGAGACTTACACATCTGACTGAGGACTTGCTGATGGAGAAACTGTGTACTGACAGGGAGAGGCTAAACATTGGTTTGAGGAGTGATTATTTATAGGCTATGCACTGACAGGGAGAGATGTACACACCTAGCTGTGGATTTGCTGATGCAGAGGCTCAGTACTGACAGAGATCGAATTACACATCTGGCTGAGGACTTGCTGATGGAGAGACTGTGTACTGACAGGGAGAGATTTACACATCTGGCACGAGGACTTGCTGATGGAGAGACTGTGTACTGACAGTGAGCATCTTACACATCTGGCTGAGGATTTGTTGATGGAGAGACTGTGTACTGACAGGGAGAGACTTAAACATGTGGCTGAGGATGTGCTGATGGAGAGACTGTGTAATGACAGGGAGAGACTTACACATCTCTCTCAGGATTTGCTGATAGAGAGGCTTTGTAGTGACAGGGAGAGACTTACACATCTGGCTTAGGCCCTGCTGATGGAGAGGCTGTGTACTGTCAGGGAGAAACTTACACATCTGGCTGAGGACTTGCTGATGGAGGGACTGTGTATTGACAGGGAGAGACTTACACATCTGGCTGAGGATTTGTTAATGGAGAGACTGTGTACTGACAGGGGGAGACTAAACATTGGTTTGAGGACTTGATGATGGAGGGGCTATGTACTGACAGGGAGAGCTGTAAACACCTAGCTGTGGACTTGCTGATGGAGTGGCTCAGTACTGACAGAGATCGATTTAAGTATCTGGCTGAGGACCTGCTGTTGGAGAGACTGGGTACTGAGAGGGAGAGACTTACACATCTGGCTGAGGACCTGGTGATGGAGAGACTGTGTACTGACAGGGAGCGTCTTACACATCTGGCTGAGGACTTGCTGATGGAGTGACGGTGTGCTGACATGCAGCAGCTAACACATCTGGCTGAAGACTTGCTGAAGCGGAGAGACTTTGTGCTGACAGGGAGAGACTTACGCATCTGTCTGAGGACTTGCTGACGGAGAGGCTGTGTATTGACAGGGAGAGATTTACACATCTGGCTGCGGAATGGCTGATAGAGAGGCTGTGTACCGACAGGGAGAAGTTTACACATCTGGCTGAGAACTTGAAGCTGGAGAGACTGTGTACTGAAAGGGAGAGACTTAAACATCTGGCTGAGAACTTGCTGATGGAGAGACTGTGTACTGACAGGGACAGATTTACACATCTGGCTGAGGACTTGCTGTGGGAGCGGTTGTCTACTGACAGGGAGAGGTTTACACATCTGGCTGAGGTCTTGCTGATGGAGAGACTATGCAATGACAGGGAGAGAATTACACATCTGTCTGAGGCCTTGCTGTTGGAGAGACTGTGAACTGACAGGGAGAGACTTACACATCTGGCTGAGGACTTGCTGATGGAGAGTCCGTGCTTTGACAGGGAGAGAATTACACATCTGTCTGAGGCCTTGCTGTTGGATAGACTGTGAACTGACAGGGAGAGACTTACACACCTGACTGAGGACTTGCTGATGGAGAAACTGTGTACTGACAGGGAGAGGCTAAACATTGGTTTGAGGACTTGATGATGGAGAGGCTATGTACTGACAGGGAGAGTTGTGCACACGTAGCTGTGGACTTGCTGATGGAGAGGCTCAGTACTGATCGGGAGAGAGTTATGCATCTGGCTGAGGACTTGCTGATGGAGAGACTATGCAATGACAGGGAGAGAATTACACATCTGGCTGAAGACTTGCTGAAGCGGAGAGACTTTGTACTGACAGGGAGAGATTTGCACATCTGTCTGAGGACTTGCTGATGGAGAGGCTGTGTATTGACAGCGCGAGATTTACACATCTGGCTGAGGACTTGCTGATAGAGAGGCTGTGTACCGACGGAGAGGTTTACACATCTGGCTGAGGACTTGCTGTGGGAGCGACTGTCTACTGACAGAGAGAGAATTACGCATCTGTCTGAGGACTTGCTGTTGGAGAGACTGTGAACTGACAGGGAGCGACTTACACGTCTGACTGAGGACTTGCTGATGGAGAGTCCGTGCATTGACAGGGAGAGAATTACACATCTGTCTGAGGCCTTGCTGTTGGAGAGACTGTGAACTGACAGGGAGAGACTTACACATCTGACTGAGGACTTGCTGATGGAGAAACTGTGTACTGACAGGGAGTGGCTAAACAATGGTTTGAGGACTTGATGATGGAGAGGCTATGTACTGACAGGGAGAGATGTGCACACCTAGCTGTGGACTTGCTGATGGAGAGGCTCAGTACTGACAGAGATCGACTTACACATCTGGCTGAGGACTTGCTGATGGAGAGACAGCGTACTGACAGGGAGAGATTTACACATCTGGCTGAGGACTTGCTGATAGAGAGGCTGTGTACCGACAGGGAGAGGTTTACACATCTGGCTGAGAACTTGAAGCTGGAGAGACTTTGTACTGACAGGGAGAGACTTAAACATCTGGCTGAGAACATACTGATGGAGAGACTGTGTACTGACAGGGAGAGTTTTACACATCTGGCTGAAGACTTGCTGAAGCGGAGAGACTTTGTACTGACAGCGAGAGATTTACACATCTGTCTGAGGACTTGCTGAAGGAGAGGCTGTGTATTGACAGCGAGAGATTTACACATCTGGCTGAGGACCTGCTGATAGAGAGGCTGTGTAGCGACAGGGAGAGGTTTACACATCTGGCTGAGGACTTGCTGTGGGAGCGGGGCTGTCTACTGACAGAGAGAGAATTACACATCTGTCTGAGGACTTGCTGTTGGAGAGACTGTGAACTGACAGGGAGAGACTAAACATTGGTTTGAGGACTTGATGATGGAGAGGCTATGTCCTGACAGGGAGAGATGTACGCACCTAGCTGTGGACTTGCTGATGGAGAGGCTCAGTACTGAGAGAGATCGACTTAAGCATCGGGCTGAGGACCTGCTGTTGGAGAGACTGTGTACTGACAGGGAGAGACTTACACATCTGGCTGAGGACCTGCTGATGGAAAGACTTTGTACTGACAGGGAGAGACTTACACATGTGGCTGAGGACTTGCTGATGGAGAGACTGTGTACTGACATGCAGCGGCTAACATCATCTGGCTGAGGACTTGCTGAAGCGGAGAGACTTTGTACTGACAGGGAGTGACTTACACATCTTTCTGCGGGCTTGCTGATAGAGAGGCTGTGTACCGACAGGGAGAGGTTTACACATCTGGCTGAGAACTTGAAGCTGGAGAGACTGTGTACTGAAAGGGAGAGACTTAAACATCTGGCTGAGAACTTGCTGATGGAGAGACTGTGCACTGACACGGAGAGATTTACACATCTGGCTGAGGACTTGCTGATGGAGAGATTATGCAATGACAGGGAGAGAATTACACATCTGTCTGAGGCCTTGCTGTTGGAGAGACTGTGAACTGACAGGGAGAGACTTACACATCTGGCTGAGGACTTGCTGATGGAGAGTCCGTGTATTGACAGGGAGAGACTTACACATCTGACTGAGGACTTGCTGATGGAGAAACTGTGTACTGACAGGGAGAGGCTAAACATTGGTTTGAGGAGTGATTATTTATAGGCTATGCACTGACAGGGAGAGATGTACACACCTAGCTGTGGATTTGCTGATGCAGAGGCTCAGTACTGACAGAGATCGAATTACACATCTGGCTGAGGACTTGCTGATGGAGAGACTGTGTACTGACAGGGAGAGATTTACACATCTGGCACGAGGACTTGCTGATGGAGAGACTGTGTACTGACAGTGAGCATCTTACACATCTGGCTGAGGATTTGTTGATGGAGAGACTGTGTACTGACAGGGAGAGACTTAAACATGTGGCTGAGGATGTGCTGATGGAGAGACTGTGTAATGACAGGGAGAGACTTACACATCTCTCTCAGGATTTGCTGATAGAGAGGCTTTGTAGTGACAGGGAGAGACTTACACATCTGGCTTAGGCCCTGCTGATGGAGAGGCTGTGTACTGTCAGGGAGAAACTTACACATCTGGCTGAGGACTTGCTGATGGAGGGACTGTGTATTGACAGGGAGAGACTTACACATCTGGCTGAGGATTTGTTAATGGAGAGACTGTGTACTGACAGGGGGAGACTAAACATTGGTTTGAGGACTTGATGATGGAGGGGCTATGTACTGACAGGGAGAGCTGTAAACACCTAGCTGTGGACTTGCTGATGGAGTGGCTCAGTACTGACAGAGATCGATTTAAGTATCTGGCTGAGGACCTGCTGTTGGAGAGACTGGGTACTGAGAGGGAGAGACTTACACATCTGGCTGAGGACCTGGTGATGGAGAGACTGTGTACTGACAGGGAGCGTCTTACGCATCTGGCTGATGACTTGCTGATGGAGTGACGGTGTGCTGACATGCAGCAGCTAACACATCTGGCTGAAGACTTGCTGAAGCGGAGAGACTTTGTGCTGACAGGGAGAGACTTACGCATCGGTCTGAGGACTTGCTGACGGAGAGGTTGTGTATTGACAGGGAGAGATTTACACATCTGGCTGCGGAATGGCTGATAGAGAGGCTGTGTACCGACAGGGAGAAGTTTACACATCTGGCTGAGAACTTGAAGCTGGAGAGACTGTGTACTGAAAGGGAGAGACTTAAACATCTGGCTGAGAACTTGCTGATGGAGAGACTGTGTACTGACAGGGACAGATTTACACATCTGGCTGAGGACTTGCTGTGGGAGCGGTTGTCTACTGACAGGGAGAGATTTACACATCTGGCTGAGGTCTTGCTGATGGAGAGACTATGCAATGACAGGGAGAGAATTACACATCTGTCTGAGGCCTTGCTGTTGGAGAGACTGTGAACTGACAGGGAGAGACTTACACATCTGGCTGAGGACTTGCTGATGGAGAGTCCGTGCATTGACAGGGAGAGAATTACACATCTGTCTGAGGCCTTGCTGTTGGAGAGACTGTGAACTGACAGGGAGAGACTTACACACCTGACTGAGGACTTGCTGATGGAGAAACTGTGTACTGACAGGGAGAGGCTAAACATTGGTTTGAGGACTTGATGATGGAGAGGCTATGTACTGACAGGGAGAGTTGTGCACATGTAGCTGTGGACTTGCTGATGGAGAGGCTCAGTACTGATCGGGAGAGACTTATGCATCTGGCTGAGGACTTGCTGATGGAGAGACTATGCAATGACAGGGAGAGAATTACACATCTGGCTGAAGACTTGCTGAAGCGGAGAGACTTTGTACTGACAGGGAGAGATTTACACATCTGTCTGAGGACTTGCTGATGGAGAGGCTGTGTATTGACAGCGCGAGATTTACACATCTGGCTGAGGACATGCTGATAGAGAGGCTGTGTACCGACGGAGAGGTTTACACATCTGGCTGAGGACTTGCTGTGGGAGCGACTGTCTACTGACAGAGAGAGAATTACGCATCTGTCTGAGGACTTGCTGTTGGAGAGACTGTGAACTGACAGGGAGCGACTTACACGTCTGACTGAGGACTTGCTGATGGAGAAACTGTGTACTGACAGGGAGAGGATAAACATTGTTTTGAGGACTTGATGATGGAGAGGCTATGTACTGACAGGGAGAGCTGTGCACACCTAGCTGTGGACTTGCTGATGGAGAGGCTCAGTACTGATAGGGAGAGACTTACACATCTGGCTGAGGACTTGCTGATGGAGAGACTGTGTAATGACAAGGAGAGACTTACACATCTGGGTGAGGACTTGCTGATGGAGAGACTGTGCACTGAAAGGGAAAGACTTACACATCTGGCTGAGGACTTGCTGATGGAGAGACTATGCTATGACAGGGAGAGAATTACACATCAGTCTGAGGACTTGCTGCTGGAGAAACTGTGAACTGACAGGGAGAGACTAAACATTGGTTTGAGGACTTGATGATGGAGAGGCTATGTCCTGACAGGGAGAGATGTACACACCAACTGTGGACTTGCTGATGGAGAGGCTCAGTACTGAGAGAGATCGACTTAAGCATCGGGCTGAGGACCTGCTGTTGGAGAGACTGTGTACTGACAGGGAGAGACTTACACATCTGGCTGAGGACCTGCTGATGGAAAGACTTTGTACTGACAGGGAGACACTTAAACATGTGGCTGAGGACTTGCTGATGGAGAGACTGTGTACTGACATGCAGCGGCTAACACATCTGGCTGAGGACTTGCTGATGGAGAGTCTGTGTAATGACAGGGAGAGACTTATACATCTGGCACGAGGACTTGCTGATGGAGAGACTGTGTACTGACAGTGAGCGTCTTACACATCTGGCTGAGGATTTGTTGATGGGGAGACTGTGTAGTGACAGGGAGAGACTTAAACATGTGGCTGAGGATGTGCTGATGGAGAGGCTGTGTAATGACAGGGAGAGACTTACACATCTCTCTCAGGATTTGCTGATAGAGAGGCTTTGTAGTGACAGGGAGAGGCTTACACATCTGGCTTAGGCCCTGCTGATGGAGAGGCTGTGTACCGTCAGGGAGAAACTTACACATCTGGCTAAGGACTTGCTGATGGAGAGACTGTGTATTGATAGGGAGAGACTTACACATCTGGCTGAGGATTTGTTAACGGAGAGACTGTGTACTGACAGGGGGAGACTAAACATTGGTTTGAGGACTTGATGATGGAGGGGCTATGTACTGACAGGGAGAGCTGTAAACAACTAGCTGTGGACTTGCTGATGGAGAGGCTCAGTATTGACAGAGATCGATTTAAATATCTGGCTGAGGACCTGCTGTTGGAGAGACTGGGTACTGAGAGGGAGAGACTTACACATCTGGCTGAGAACCTGGTGATGGAGAGACTGTGTACTGACAGGGAGCGTCTTACACATCTGGCTGAGGACTTGCTGATGGAGTGACGGTGTGCTGACATGCAGCGGCTAACACATCTGGCTGAAGACTTGCTGAAGCGGAGAGACTTTGTGCTGACAAGGAGAGACTTAGACATCTGTCTGAGGACTTGCTGACGGAGAGGCTGTGTATTGACAGGGAGAGATTTACACATCTGGCTGCGGAATGGCTGATAGAGAGGCTGTGTACCGACAGGGAGAAGTTTACACATCTGGCTGAGAACTTGAAGCTGGAGAGACTGTGTACTGAAAGGGAGAGACTTAAACATCTGGCTGAGAACTTGCTGATGGAGAGACTGTGTACTGACAGGGAGAGATTTGCACATCTGGCTGAGGACTTGCTGTGGGAGCGGTTGTCTACTGACAGGGAGAGATTTACACACCTGGCTGAGGTCTTGCTGATGGAGAGACTATGCAATGACAGGGAGAGAATTACACATCTGTCTGAGGCCTTGCTGTTGGAGAGACTGTGAACTGACAGGGAGAGACTTACACATCTGGCTGAGGACTTGCTGATGGAGAGTCCGTGCATTGACAGGGAGAGAATTACACATCTGTCTGAGGCCTTGCTGTTGGAGAGACTGTGAACTGACAGGGAGAGACTTACACATCTGACTGAGGACTTGCTGATGGAGAAACTGTGTACTGACAGGGAGTGGCTAAACATTGGTTTGAGGACTTGATGATGGAGAGGCTATGTACTGACAGGGAGAGATGTGCACACCTAGCTGTGGACTTGCTGATGGAGAGGCTCAGTACTGACAGAGTTCGACTTACACATCTGGCTGAGGACTTGCTGATGGAGAGACAGCGTACTGACAGGGAGAGATTTACACATCTGGCTGAGGACTTGCTGATAGAGAGGCTGTGTACCGACAGGGAGAGGTTTACACATCTGGCTGAGAACTTGAAGCTGGAGAGACTGTGTACTGACAGGGAGAGACTTAAACATCTGGCTGAGAACATACTGATGGAGAGACTGTGTACTGACAGGGAGAGTTTTACACATCTGGCTGAAGACTTGCTGAAGCGGAGAGACTTTGTACTGACAGCGAGAGATTTACACATCTGTCTGAGGACTTGCTGAAGGAGAGGCTGTGTATTGACAGCGAGAGATTTACACATCTGGCTGAGGACCTGCTGATAGAGAGGCTGTGTAGCGACAGGGAGAGGTTTACACATCTGGCTGAGGACTTGCTGTGGGAGCGGGGCTGTCTACTGACAGAGAGAGAATTACACATCTGTCTGAGGACTTGCTGTTGGAGAGACTGTGAACTGACAGGGAGAGACTAAACATTGGTTTGAGGACTTGATGATGGAGAGGCTATGTCCTGACAGGGAGAGATGTACGCACCTAGCTGTGGACTTGCTGATGGAGAGGCTCAGTACTGAGAGAGATCGACTTAAGCATCGGGCTGAGGACCTGCTGTTGGAGAGACTGTGTACTGACAGGGAGAGACTTACACATCTGGCTGAGGACCTGCTGATGGAAAGACTTTGTACTGACAGGGAGAGACTTACACATGTGGCTGAGGACTTGCTGATGGAGAGACTGTGTACTGACATGCAGCGGCTAACATCATCTGGCTGAGGACTTGCTGAAGCGGAGAGACTTTGTACTGACAGGGAGTGACTTACACATCTTTCTGCGGGCTTGCTGATAGAGAGGCTGTGTACCGACAGGGAGAGGTTTACACATCTGGCTGAGAACTTGAAGCTGGAGAGACTGTGTACTGAAAGGGAGAGACTTAAACATCTGGCTGAGAACTTGCTGATGGAGAGACTGTGCACTGACACGGAGAGATTTACACATCTGGCTGAGGACTTGCTGATGGAGAGATTATGCAATGACAGGGAGAGAATTACACATCTGTCTGAGGCCTTGCTGTTGGAGAGACTGTGAACTGACAGGGAGAGACTTACACATCTGGCTGAGGACTTGCTGATGGAGAGTCCGTGTATTGACAGGGAGAGACTTACACATCTGACTGAGGACTTGCTGATGGAGAAACTGTGTACTGACAGGGAGAGGCTAAACATTGGTTTGAGGAGTGATTATTTATAGGCTATGCACTGACAGGGAGAGATGTACACACCTAGCTGTGGATTTGCTGATGCAGAGGCTCAGTACTGACAGAGATCGAATTACACATCTGGCTGAGGATTTGTTAACGGAGAGACTGTGTACTGAAAGGGGGAGACTAAACATTGGTTTGAGGACTTGATGATGGAGGGGCTATGTACTGACAGGGAGAGCTGTAAACAACTAGCTGTGGACTTGCTGATGGAGAGGCTCAGTATTGACAGAGATCGATTTAAATATCTGGCTGAGGACCTGCTGTTGGAGAGACTGGGTACTGAGAGGGAGAGACTTACACATCTGGCTGAGAACCTGGTGATGGAGAGACTGTGTACTGACAGGGAGCGTCTTACACATCTGGCTGACGACTTGCTGATGGAGTGACGGTGTGCTGACATGCAGCGGCTAACACATCTGGCTGAAGACTTGCTGAAGCGGAGAGACTTTGTGCTGACAAGGAGAGACTTAGACATCTGTCTGAGGACTTGCTGACGGAGAGGCTGTGTATTGACAGGGAGAGATTTACACATCTGGCTGCGGAGTTGCTGATAGAGAGGCTGTGTACCGACAGGGAGAAGTTTACACATCTGGCTGAGAACTTGAAGCTGGAGAGACTGTGTACTGAAAGGGAGAGACTTAAACATCTGGCTGAGAACTTGCTGATGGAGAGACTGTGTACTGACAGGGAGAGATTTGCACATCTGGCTGAGGACTTGCTGTGGGAGCGGTTGTCTACTGACAGGGAGAGATTTACACACCTGGCTGAGGTCTTGCTGATGGAGAGACTATGCAATGACAGGGAGAGAATTACACATCTGTCTGAGGCCTTGCTGTTGGAGAGACTGTGAACTGACAGGGAGAGACTTACACATCTGGCTGAGGACTTGCTGATGGAGAGTCCGTGCATTGACAGGGAGAGAATTACACATCTGTCTGAGGCCTTGCTGTTGGAGAGACTGTGAACTGACAGGGAGAGACTTACACATCTGACTGAGGACTTGCTGATGGAGAAACTGTGTACTGACAGGGAGTGGCTAAACATTGGTTTGAGGACTTGATGATGGAGAGGCTATGTACTGACAGGGAGAGATGTGCACACCTAGCTGTGGACTTGCTGATGGAGAGGCTCAGTACTGACAGAGTTCGACTTACACATCTGGCTGAGGACTTGCTGATGGAGAGACAGCGTACTGACAGGGAGAGATTTACACATCTGGCTGAGGACTTGCTGATAGAGAGGCTGTGTACCGACAGGGAGAGGTTTACACATCTGGCTGAGAACTTGAAGCTGGAGAGACTTTGTACTGACAGGGAGAGACTTAAACATCTGGCTGAGAACATACTGATGGAGAGACTGTGTACTGACAGGGAGAGTTTTACACATCTGGCTGAAGACTTGCTGAAGCGGAGAGACTTTGTACTGACAGCGAGAGATTTACACATCTGTCTGAGGACTTGCTGAAGGAGAGGCTGTGTATTGACAGCGAGAGATTTACACATCTGGCTGAGGACCTGCTGATAGAGAGGCTGTGTAGCGACAGGGAGAGGTTTACACATCTGGCTGAGGACTTGCTGTGGGAGCGGGGCTGTCTACTGACAGAGAGAGAATTACACATCTGTCTGAGGACTTGCTGTTGGAGAGACTGTGAACTGACAGGGAGAGACTAAACATTGGTTTGAGGACTTGATGATGGAGAGGCTATGTCCTGACAGGGAGAGATGTACGCACCTAGCTGTGGACTTGCTGATGGAGAGGCTCAGTACTGAGAGAGATCGACTTAAGCATCGGGCTGAGGACCTGCTGTTGGAGAGACTGTGTACTGACAGGGAGAGACTTACACATCTGGCTGAGGACCTGCTGATGGAAAGACTTTGTACTGACAGGGAGAGACTTACACATGTGGCTGAGGACTTGCTGATGGAGAGACTGTGTACTGACATGCAGCGGCTAACATCATCTGGCTGAGGACTTGCTGAAGCGGAGAGACTTTGTACTGACAGGGAGTGACTTACACATCTTTCTGCGGGCTTGCTGATAGAGAGGCTGTGTACCGACAGGGAGAGGTTTACACATCTGGCTGAGAACTTGAAGCTGGAGAGACTGTGTACTGAAAGGGAGAGACTTAAACATCTGGCTGAGAACTTGCTGATGGAGAGACTGTGCACTGACACGGAGAGATTTACACATCTGGCTGAGGACTTGCTGATGGAGAGATTATGCAATGACAGGGAGAGAATTACACATCTGTCTGAGGCCTTGCTGTTGGAGAGACTGTGAACTGACAGGGAGAGACTTACACATCTGGCTGAGGACTTGCTGATGGAGAGTCCGTGTATTGACAGGGAGAGACTTACACATCTGACTGAGGACTTGCTGATGGAGAAACTGTGTACTGACAGGGAGAGGCTAAACATTGGTTTGAGGAGTGATTATTTATAGGCTATGCACTGACAGGGAGAGATGTACACACCTAGCTGTGGATTTGCTGATGCAGAGGCTCAGTACTGACAGAGATCGAATTACACATCTGGCTGAGGACTTGCTGATGGAGAGACTGTGTACTGACAGGGAGAGATTTACACATCTGGCACGAGGACTTGCTGATGGAGAGACTGTGTACTGACAGTGAGCATCTTACACATCTGGCTGAGGATTTGTTGATGGAGAGACTGTGTACTGACAGGGAGAGACTTAAACATGTGGCTGAGGATGTGCTGATGGAGAGACAGTGTAATGAAAGGGAGAGACTTACACATCTGGCTTAGGCCCTGCTGATGGAGAGGCTGTGTACTGTCAGGGAGAAACTTACACATCTGGCTGAGGACTTGCTGATGGAGGGACTGTGTATTGACAGGGAGAGACTTACACATCTGGCTGAGGATTTGTTAATGGAGAGACTGTGTACTGACAGGGGGAGACTAAACATTGGTTTGAGGACTTGATGATGGAGGGGCTATGTACTGACAGGGAGAGCTGTAAACACCTAGCTGTGGACTTGCTGATGGAGTGGCTCAGTACTGACAGAGATCGATTTAAGTATCTGGCTGAGGACCTGCTGTTGGAGAGACTGGGTACTGAGAGGGAGAGACTTACACATCTGGCTGAGGACCTGGTGATGGAGAGACTGTGTACTGACAGGGAGCGTCTTACACATCTGGCTGAGGACTTGCTGATGGAGTGACGGTGTGCTGACATGCAGCAGCTAACACATCTGGCTGAAGACTTGCTGAAGCGGAGAGACTTTGTGCTGACAGGGAGAGACTTACGCATCTGTCTGAGGACTTGCTGACGGAGAGGCTGTGTATTGACAGGGAGAGATTTACACATCTGGCTGCGGAATGGCTGATAGAGAGGCTGTGTACCGACAGGGAGAAGTTTACACATCTGGCTGAGAACTTGAAGCTGGAGAGACTGTGTACTGAAAGGGAGAGACTTAAACATCTGGCTGAGAACTTGCTGATGGAGAGACTGTGTACTGACAGGGACAGATTTACACATCTGGCTGAGGACTTGCTGTGGGAGCGGTTGTCTACTGACAGGGAGAGATTTACACATCTGGCTGAGGTCTTGCTGATGGAGAGACTATGCAATGACAGGGAGAGAATTACACATCTGTCTGAGGCCTTGCTGTTGGAGAGACTGTGAACTGACAGGGAGAGACTTACACATCTGGCTGAGGACTTGCTGATGGAGAGTCCGTGCATTGACAGGGAGAGACTTACACATCTGGCTGAAGACTTGCTGATGGAAGACTGTGTACTGACAGGGAGAGACAGACATATGGCTGAGGACTTGCTGATGGAGAGACTGTGTACTGAAAGGGAAAGACCTACACATCTGGCTGAGGACCTGCTGATGGAAAGACTGTGTACTGACAGGGAGAGACTTACGCATCTGGCTGACGACTTGCTGATGGAGAGACTGTGCTATGACAGGGAGAGACTTACACATCTGGCTGAAGACTTGCTGATGGAAAGACTGTGTCCTGACAGGGAGAGACTTACACATCTGGCTGAGGACTTGCTGATGGAGAGACTGTGTACTGACAGGGAGAGACTTACACATCTGGCTGAAGACTTGCTGATGGAAAGACTGTGTACTGACAGGGAGAGACAGACATATGGCTGAGGACTTGCTGATGGAGAGACTGTGTACTGAAAGGGAAAGACCTACACATCTGGCTGAGGACCTGCTGATGGAAAGACTGCGTACTGACAGGGAGAGACTTACGCATCTGGCTGACGACTTGCTGATGGAGAGACTGTGCTATGACAGGGAGAGGATTACACATCAGTCTGAGGACTTGCTGTTGGAGAGACTGTGAACTGACAGGGAGAGACTTACACATCTGCCTCAGGACTTGCTGTTGGAGAAACTGTGTACTGACAGGGAGAGACTAAACATTGGTTTGAGGACTTGATGATGGAGAGGCTATGTCCTGACAGGGAGAGATGTACACACCTAGCTGTGGACTTGCTGATGGAGAGGCTCAGAACTGAGAGAGATCGACTTAAGCATCGGGCTGAGGACCTGCTGTTGGAGAGTCTGTGTACTGACAGGGAGAGAATTACACATCTGGCTGAGGACCTGCTGATGGAAAGACTTTGTACTGACAGGGTTAGACTTACACATGTGGCTGAGGACTTGCTGATGGAGAGACTGTGTACTGACATGCAGCGGCTAACACATCTGGCTGAAGACTTGCTGAAGCGGAGAGACTTTGTACTGACAGGGAGAGACTTACACATCTGGCTGAGGACCTGCTGATGGAGAGTCTGTGTACTGACAGGGAGAGTCTTACACATCTGGCCTAGGACTTGCTGATGGAGAAACAGTGTACTGACAGGGAGAGACTAAACATTGGTTTGAGGACTTGATGATGGAGAGGCTATGTACTGACAGGGAGAGATGTACACACCGTGCTGTGGAAATGCTCATGAAGAGGCTCAGTACTGAAAGAGATCGGCTTCAGCATCTGGCTGAGGACCTGCTTTTGGAGAGACTGGGTACTGACAGGGAGAGACTTACACATCTGGCTGAGGTACTGCTGATGGAGAGACTGTGTACTGACAGGGAGAGACTTACACATCAGGCTGAGGTCCTGCTGATGGAAAGACTTTGAACTGACAGGGAGTGTCTTACACATGTGGCTGAGGACTTGCTGATGGAGAGACTGAGTACTGTCATGCAGCGGCTAACACATCTGGCTGAAGACTTGCTGATGGAAAGACCGTTTACTGACAGGGAGAGACTTACACATCTGGCCGAGGACTTACTGATGGAGAGACTGTGTAGTGACAGGGAGAGACTTACACATCTGGCTGAAGACTTGCTGATGGAGAAACTGTGTAATGACAAGGAGAGACTTTCACATCTGGCTGAGGACTTGCTGATGGTGAGACTGTGTACTGACAGGGAAAGACGTACACATCTGGATGAGGACCTGATGGAAACACTGTGTACTGACAGGGAGAGACTTACACAAATGGCTGAGGACTTGCTGTTGGAGAGACTGTGTACTGAAAGGGAAAGACTTACACATCTGGCTGAGGACCTGCTGATGGAAAGACTGCGTACTGACAGGGAGAGACTTACGCATCTGGCTGAGGACTTGCTGATGGAGAGACCATGCTATGAAAGGGTGAGAATTACACATCAGTCTGAGGACTTGCTGTTGGAGAGACTGTGAACTGACAGGGAGAGAGTTACACATTTGGCTCAGGACTTGCTGTTGGAGAAACTGTGTACTGACAGGGAGAGACTAAACATTGGTTTGAGGACTTGATGATGGAGAGGCTATGTACTGACAGGGAGAGATGTACACACCTAGCTGTGGACTTGCTGATGTAGAGGCTCAGTACTGAGAGAGATCGACTTAAGCATCTGGCTGAGGACTTGCTGATAGAGAGGATGTGTACCGACAGGGAGTGGTTTACACATCTGGCTGAGAACTTGAAGGTGGAGAGACTGTGTACTGACAGGGAGAGACTTAAACATCTGCCTGAGAACTTGCTGATGGAGAGACTGTGTACTGACAGAGAGAGATTTACACATCTGGCTGAGGACTTGCTGATGGACAGACGGTGTAATGACAGGGAGAGACTTACACATCTGGCTGAAGACTTGCTGATGGGGAGACTGTGTACTGACAGGGAGCGTCTTACACATCTGGCTGAGGATTCTTTGATGGAGAGACTGTGTACTGACAGGGAGAGACTTACACATCTGGCTGAGTACGTGCTGATGGAGAGACTGTGCAATGACAGGGAGAGAATTTCATATCTCTCTCAGGATTTGCTGATGGAGAGGCTGTGTAGTGACAGGAAGAGACTTACACATCTGGCTGAGGCCCTGCTGATGGAGAGGCTGTGTACTGACAGGGAGATACTTACACATCTGGCTGAGGACTTGCTGTGGGAGCGGTTGTCTACTGACAGGGAGAGATTTACACATCTGGCTGAGGTCTTGCTGATGGAGAGACTATGCAATGACAGGGAGAGAATTACACATCTGTCTGAGGCCTTGCTGTTGGAGAGACTGTGAACTGACAGGGAGAGACTTACACATCTGGCTGAGGACTTGCTGATGGAGAGTCCGTGCATTGACAGGGAGAGAATTACACATCTGTCTGAGGCCTTGCTGTTGGAGATACTGTGAACTGACAGGGAGAGACTTACACATCTGACTGAGGACTTGCTGATGGAGAAACCGTGTACTGACAGGGAGAGGCTAAACATTGGTTTGAGGACTTGATGATGGAGAGGCTATGTACTGACAGGGAGAGATGTGCACACCTAGCTGTGGACTTGCTGATGGAGAGGCTCAGTACTGACAGAGATCGACTTACACATCTGGCTGAGGACTTGCTGATGGAGAGACTGTGTACTGAAAGGGAAAGACCTACACATCTGGCTGAGGACCTGCTGATGGAAAGACTGTGTACTGACAGGGAGAGACTTACGCATCTGGCTGACGACTTGCTGATGGAGAGACTGTGCTATGACAGGGAGAGACTTACACATCTGGCTGAAGACTTGCTGATGGAAAGACTGTGTCCTGACAGGGAGAGACTTACACATCTGGCTGAGGACTTGCTGATGGAGAGACTGTGTACTGACAGGGAGAGACTTACACATCTGGCTGAAGACTTGCTGATGGAAAGACTGTGTACTGACAGGGAGAGACAGACATATGGCTGAGGACTTGCTGATGGAGAGACTGTGTACTGAAAGGGAAAGACCTACACATCTGGCTGAGGACCTGCTGATGGAAAGACTGCGTACTGACAGGGAGAGACTTACGCATCTGGCTGACGACTTGCTGATGGAGAGACTGTGCTATGACAGGGAGAGGATTACACATCAGTCTGAGGACTTGCTGTTGGAGAGACTGTGAACTGACAGGGAGAGACTTACACATCTGCCTCAGGACTTGCTGTTGGAGAAACTGTGTACTGACAGGGAGAGACTAAACATTGGTTTGAGGACTTGATGATGGAGAGGCTATGTCCTGACAGGGAGAGATGTACACACCTAGCTGTGGACTTGCTGATGGAGAGGCTCAGAACTGAGAGAGATCGACTTAAGCATCGGGCTGAGGACCTGCTGTTGGAGAGTCTGTGTACTGACAGGGAGAGAATTACACATCTGGCTGAGGACCTGCTGATGGAAAGACTTTGTACTGACAGGGTTAGACTTACACATGTGGCTGAGGACTTGCTGATGGAGAGACTGTGTACTGACATGCAGCGGCTAACACATCTGGCTGAAGACTTGCTGAAGCGGAGAGACTTTGTACTGACAGGGAGAGACTTACACATCTGGCTGAGGACCTGCTGATGGAAAGACTGCGTACTGACAGGGAGAGACTTACGCATCTGGCTGAGGACTTGCTGATGGAGAGACCATGCTATGAAAGGGTGAGAATTACACATCAGTCTGAGGACTTGCTGTTGGAGAGACTGTGAACTGACAGGGAGAGAGTTACACATTTGGCTCAGGACTTGCTGTTGGAGAAACTGTGTACTGACAGGGAGAGACTAAACATTGGTTTGAGGACTTGATGATGGAGAGGCTATGTACTGACAGGGAGAGATGTACACACCTAACTGTGGACTTGCTGATGTAGAGGCTCAGTACTGAGAGAGATCGACTTAAGCATCTGGCTGAGGACTTGCTGATAGAGAGGATGTGTACCGACAGGGAGTGGTTTACACATCTGGCTGAGAACTTGAAGGTGGAGAGACTGTGTACTGACAGGGAGAGACTTAAACATCTGCCTGAGAACTTGCTGATGGAGAGACTGTGTACTGACAGAGAGAGATTTACACATCTGGCTGAGGACTTGCTGATGGACAGACGGTGTAATGACAGGGAGAGACTTACACATCTGGCTGAAGACTTGCTGATGGGGAGACTGTGTACTGACAGGGAGCGTCTTACACATCTGGCTGAGGATTCTTTGATGGAGAGACTGTGTACTGACAGGGAGAGACTTACACATCTGGCTGAGTACGTGCTGATGGAGAGACTGTGCAATGACAGGGAGAGAATTTCATATCTCTCTCAGGATTTGCTGATGGAGAGGCTGTGTAGTGACAGGAAGAGACTTACACATCTGGCTGAGGCCCTGCTGATGGAGAGGCTGTGTACTGACAGGGAGATACTTACACATCTGGCTGAGGACTTGCTGTGGGAGCGGTTGTCTACTGACAGGGAGAGATTTACACATCTGGCTGAGGTCTTGCTGATGGAGAGACTATGCAATGTCAGGGAGAGAATTACACATCTGTCTGAGGCCTTGCTGTTGGAGAGACTGTGAACTGACAGGGAGAGACTTACACATCTGGCTGAGGACTTGCTGATGGAGAGTCCGTGCATTGACAGGGAGAGAATTACACATCTGTCTGAGGCCTTGCTGTTGGAGATACTGTGAACTGACAGGGAGAGACTTACACATCTGACTGAGGACTTGCTGATGGAGAAACCGTGTACTGACAGGGAGAGGCTAAACATTGGTTTGAGGACTTGATGATGGAGAGGCTATGTACTGACAGGGAGAGATGTGCACACCTAGCTGTGGACTTGCTGATGGAGAGGCTCAGTACTGACAGAGATCGACTTACACATCTGGCTGAGGACTTGCTGATGGAGAGACTGTGTACTGACAGGGAGAGATTTACACATCTGGCTGAGGACTTGCTGATAGAGAGGCTGTGTACCGACAGGGAGAGGTTTAAACATCTGGCTGAGAACTTGAAGCTGGAGAGACTGTGTACTGACAGGGAGAGACTTAAACATCTGGCTGAGAACTTGCTGATGGAGAGACTGTGTACTGACAGGGAGAGTTTTACACATCTGGCTGAAGACTTGCTGAAGCGGAGAGACTTTGTACTGACAGGGAGAGACTTACACATCTGTCTGAGGACTTGCTGATGTAGAGGCTGTGCATTGACAGGGAGACATTTACACATCTGGCTGAGGACTTGCTGAGAAAGAGGCTGTGTACGGACAGGGAGAGGTTTACACATCTGTCTGAGGACTTGCTGTTGGATAGACTGTGAACTGACAGGGAGAGACTTACACGTCTGACTGAGGACTTGCTGATGGAGAAACTGTGTACTGACAGGGAGAGGATAAACATTGGTTTGAGGACATGATGATGGAGAGGCTATGTACTGACATGGAGAGATGTGCACACCGAGCTGTGGACTTGCTGATGAAGAGGCTCAGTACTGAAAGAGATCGACTTAAGCATCTGGCTGAGGACCTGCTGTTGGAGAGACTGTGTACTGACAGGGAGAGACTTACGCATCTGGCTGAGGACCTGCTGATGGAGAGACTGTGTACTGACAGGGAGAGACTTACACATCAGACTGAGGTCCTGCTGATGGAAAGACTTTGAACTGGCAGGGAGAGTTTTACACATGTGGCTGAGGACTTGCTGATGGAGAGACTGAGTACTCTCATGCAGCGGCTAACACATCTGGCTGAAGATTGCTGATGGAAAGACCGTGTACTGACATGGAGAGACTTACACATCTGGCCGAGGACTTGCTGATGGAGAGACTGTGTACTGACAGGGAGAGACTTACACATCTGGCTGAAGACTTGCTGATGGAGAGACAGTGTACTGAGAGGGAGAGACTTACACATGTGGCTGAGGACTTGCTGATGGAGAGACTGTGTAATGACAAGGAGAGACTTTCACATCTGGCTGAGGACTTGCTGATGGAGAGACTGTGTACTGACAGGGAAAGACTGACACATCTGGATGAGGACCTGATGGAAACACTGTGTACTGACAGGGAGAGACTTTCACATATGGCTGAGGACTTGCTGATGGAGAGACTGTGTACTGAAAGGGAAAGACTTACACATCTGGCTGAGGACCTGCTGATGGAAATACTGTGTACTGACAGGGAGAGACTTAGACATCTGGCTGAGGACTTGCTGATGGAGAGACTGTGTACTGACAGGGAGAGACTTACACATCAGCCTGAAGACTAGCTGATGGAGAGGATATGTACTGAAAGGGAGAGACTTACGCATCTGGCTGAGGACTTGCTGGTGGAGAGAGTATGCAATGACAGGGAGAGAATTACACATCTGTCTGAGGACTTGCTGTTGGTGAGACTGTGAACTGACAGGGAGAGACTTACACATCTAGCTCAGGTCTTGCTGTTGGTGAAAATGTGTACTGACAGGGAGTGACTAAACATTGGTTTGAGGAGTTGATGATGGAGAGGCTATGTCCTGACAGGGAGAGATGTACACACCTAGCTGTGCACTTGCTGATGGAGAGGCTCAGTACTGAGAGAGATCGACTTAAGCATCTGGCTGAGGACCTGCTGTTGGAGAGACTGTGTACTGACAGGGAGCGTCTTACACATCTGGCTGAGGACCTGCTGATGTTAAGACTTTGCACTGACAGGGAGAGACTTACACATGTGGCTGAGGACTTGCTGATGGAGAGACGGTGTGCTGACATGCAGTGGCTAACACATCTGGCTGAAGACTTGCTGAAGCAGAGAGACTTTGTACTGACAGGGAGAGACTTACACATCTGTCTGAGGACTTGCTGACGGAGAGACTGTGTATTGACAGGGAGAGATTTACACAACTGGCTGCGGAGTAGCTGATAGAGAGGCTGTGTACCGACAAGGAGAAGTTTACACATCTGGCTGAGAACTTGAAGCTGGAGAGACTGTGTACTGAAAGGGAGAGACTTAAACATCTGGCTGAGAACTTGCTGATGGAGAGACTGTGTACTGGCAGGGAGAGACTGACACATCTCTCTCAGGATTTGCTGATAGAGAGGCTTTGTAGGGACAGGGAGAGACTTACACATCTGGCTCAGGCTCTGCTGACGGAGAGGCTGTGTACCGACAAGGAGAAGTTTACACATCTGGCTGAGAACTTGAAGCTGGAGAGACTGTGCACTGAAAGGGAGAGACTTAAACATCTGGCTGAGAACTTGCTGATGGAGAGACTGTGTACTGACAGGGAGAGATTTACACATCTGGCTGAGGACTTGCTGTGGGAGCGGTTGTCTAATGACAGGGAGAGATTTACACATCTGGCTGAGGTCTTGCTGATGGAGAGACTATGCAATGACAGGGAGAGAATTACACATCTGTCTGAGGCTTTGCTGTTGGAGAGACTGTGAACTGACAGGGAGAGACTTACACATCTGGCTGAGGACTTGCTGATGGAGAGTCCGTGCTTTGACAGGGAGAGAATTACACATCTGTCTGTGGCCTTGCTGTTGGAGAAACTGTGAACTGACAGGGAGAGACTTACACATCTGACTGAGGACTTGCTGATGGAGAAACCGTGTACTGACAGGGAGAGACTAAACATTGGTTTGAGGACTTGATGATGGAGAGGCTATGTCCTGACAGGGAGAGATGTACACACCTAGCTGTGCACTTGCTGATGGAGAGGCTCAGTACTGAGATAGATCGACTTAAGCATCTGGCTGAGGACCTGCTGTTGGAGAGACTGTGTACTGACAGGGAGCGTCTTACACATCTGGCTGAGGACCTGCTGATGGTAAGACTTTGCACTGACAGGGAGAGACTTACACATGTGGCTGAGGAATTGCTGATGGAGAGACGGTGTGCTGACATGCAGCGGCTAACACATCTGGCTGAATACTTGCTGAAGCAGAGAGACTTTGTACTGACAAGGAGAGACTTACACATCTGTCTGAGGACTTGCTGACGGAGAGGCTGTGTATTGACAGGGAGAGATTTTCACATCTGGCTGCGGAGTTGCTGATAGAGAGGCTGTGTAACGACAAGGAGAAGTTTACACATCTGGCTGAGAACTTGAAGCTGGAGAGACTGTGTACTGAAAGGGAGAGACTTAAACATCTGGCTGAGAACTTGCTGATGGAGAGACTGTGTACTGGCAGGGAGAGACTTACACATCTCTCTCAGGATTTGCTGATAGAGAGGCTTTGAAGTGACAGGGAGAGGCTTACACATCTGGCTCAGGCTCTGCTGACGGAGAGGCTGTTTACCGACAAGGAGAAGTTTACACATCTGGCTGAGAACTTGAAGCTGGAGAGACTGTGTACTGAAAGGGAGAGACTTAAACATCTGGCTGAGAACTTGCTGAAGCGGAGAGACTATGTACTGACAGGGAGAGATTTACACATCTGGCTGAGGACTTGCTGTGGGAGCGGTTGTCTAATGACAGGGAGAGATTTACACATCTGGCTGAGGTCTTGCTGATGGAGAGACTATGCAATGTCAGGGAGAGAATTACACATCTGTCTGAGGCCTTGCTGTTGGAGAGACTGTGAACTGACAGGGAGAGACTTACACATCTGGCTGAGGACTTGCTGATGGAGAGTCCGTGCATTGACAGGGAGAGAATTACACATCTGTCTGAGGCCTTGCTGTTGGAGATACTGTGAACTGACAGGGAGAGACTTACACATCTGACTGAGGACTTGCTGATGGAGAAACCGTGTACTGACAGGGAGAGGCTAAACATTGGTTTGAGGACTTGATGATGGAGAGGCTATGTACTGACAGGGAGAGATGTGCACACCTAGCTGTGGACTTGCTGATGGAGAGGCTCAGTACTGACAGAGATCGACTTACACATCTGGCTGAGGACTTGCTGATGGAGAGACTGTGTACTGACAGGGAGAGATTTACACATCTGGCTGAGGACTTGCTGATAGAGAGGCTGTGTACCGACAGGGAGAGGTTTAAACATCTGGCTGAGAACTTGAAGCTGGAGAGACTGTGTACTGACAGGGAGAGACTTAAACATCTGGCTGAGAACTTGCTGATGGAGAGACTGTGTACTGACAGGGAGAGTTTTACACATCTGGCTGAAGACTTGCTGAAGCGGAGAGACTTTGTACTGACAGGGAGAGACTTACACATCTGTCTGAGGACTTGCTGATGTAGAGGCTGTGCATTGACAGGGAGACATTTACACATCTGGCTGAGGACTTGCTGAGAAAGAGGCTGTGTACGGACAGGGAGAGGTTTACACATCTGTCTGAGGACTTGCTGTTGGATAGACTGTGAACTGACAGGGAGAGACTTACACGTCTGACTGAGGACTTGCTGATGGAGAAACTGTGTACTGACAGGGAGAGGATAAACATTGGTTTGAGGACATGATGATGGAGAGGCTATGTACTGACATGGAGAGATGTGCACACCGAGCTGTGGACTTGCTGATGAAGAGGCTCAGTACTGAAAGAGATCGACTTAAGCATCTGGCTGAGGACCTGCTGTTGGAGAGACTGTGTACTGACAGGGAGAGACTTACGCATCTGGCTGAGGACCTGCTGATGGAGAGACTGTGTACTGACAGGGAGAGACTTACACATCAGACTGAGGTCCTGCTGATGGAAAGACTTTGAACTGGCAGGGAGAGTTTTACACATGTGGCTGAGGACTTGCTGATGGAGAGACTGAGTACTCTCATGCAGCGGCTAACACATCTGGCTGAAGATTGCTGATGGAAAGACCGTGTACTGACATGGAGAGACTTACACATCTGGCCGAGGACTTGCTGATGGAGAGACTGTGTACTGACAGGGAGAGACTTACACATCTGGCTGAAGACTTGCTGATGGAGAGACAGTGTACTGAGAGGGAGAGACTTACACATGTGGCTGAGGACTTGCTGATGGAGAGACTGTGTAATGACAAGGAGAGACTTTCACATCTGGCTGAGGACTTGCTGATGGAGAGACTGTGTACTGACAGGGAAAGACTGACACATCTGGATGAGGACCTGATGGAAACACTGTGTACTGACAGGGAGAGACTTTCACATATGGCTGAGGACTTGCTGATGGAGAGACTGTGTACTGAAAGGGAAAGACTTACACATCTGGCTGAGGACCTGCTGATGGAAATACTGTGTACTGACAGGGAGAGACTTAGACATCTGGCTGAGGACTTGCTGATGGAGAGACTGTGTACTGACAGGGAGAGACTTACACATCAGCCTGAAGACTAGCTGATGGAGAGGATATGTACTGAAAGGGAGAGACTTACGCATCTGGCTGAGGACTTGCTGGTGGAGAGAGTATGCAATGACAGGGAGAGAATTACACATCTGTCTGAGGACTTGCTGTTGGTGAGACTGTGAACTGACAGGGAGAGACTTACACATCTAGCTCAGGTCTTGCTGTTGGTGAAAATGTGTACTGACAGGGAGTGACTAAACATTGGTTTGAGGAGTTGATGATGGAGAGGCTATGTCCTGACAGGGAGAGATGTACACACCTAGCTGTGCACTTGCTGATGGAGAGGCTCAGTACTGAGAGAGATCGACTTAAGCATCTGGCTGAGGACCTGCTGTTGGAGAGACTGTGTACTGACAGGGAGCGTCTTACACATCTGGCTGAGGACCTGCTGATGTTAAGACTTTGCACTGACAGGGAGAGACTTACACATGTGGCTGAGGACTTGCTGATGGAGAGACGGTGTGCTGACATGCAGTGGCTAACACATCTGGCTGAAGACTTGCTGAAGCAGAGAGACTTTGTACTGACAGGGAGAGACTTACACATCTGTCTGAGGACTTGCTGACGGAGAGACTGTGTATTGACAGGGAGAGATTTACACAACTGGCTGCGGAGTAGCTGATAGAGAGGCTGTGTACCGACAAGGAGAAGTTTACACATCTGGCTGAGAACTTGAAGCTGGAGAGACTGTGTACTGAAAGGGAGAGACTTAAACATCTGGCTGAGAACTTGCTGATGGAGAGACTGTGTACTGGCAGGGAGAGACTGACACATCTCTCTCAGGATTTGCTGATAGAGAGGCTTTGTAGGGACAGGGAGAGACTTACACATCTGGCTCAGGCTCTGCTGACGGAGAGGCTGTGTACCGACAAGGAGAAGTTTACACATCTGGCTGAGAACTTGAAGCTGGAGAGACTGTGCACTGAAAGGGAGAGACTTAAACATCTGGCTGAGAACTTGCTGATGGAGAGACTGTGTACTGACAGGGAGAGATTTACACATCTGGCTGAGGACTTGCTGTGGGAGCGGTTGTCTAATGACAGGGAGAGATTTACACATCTGGCTGAGGTCTTGCTGATGGAGAGACTATGCAATGACAGGGAGAGAATTACACATCTGTCTGAGGCTTTGCTGTTGGAGAGACTGTGAACTGACAGGGAGAGACTTACACATCTGGCTGAGGACTTGCTGATGGAGAGTCCGTGCTTTGACAGGGAGAGAATTACACATCTGTCTGTGGCCTTGCTGTTGGAGAAACTGTGAACTGACAGGGAGAGACTTACACATCTGACTGAGGACTTGCTGATGGAGAAACCGTGTACTGACAGGGAGAGACTAAACATTGGTTTGAGGACTTGATGATGGAGAGGCTATGTCCTGACAGGGAGAGATGTACACACCTAGCTGTGCACTTGCTGATGGAGAGGCTCAGTACTGAGATAGATCGACTTAAGCATCTGGCTGAGGACCTGCTGTTGGAGAGACTGTGTACTGACAGGGAGCGTCTTACACATCTGGCTGAGGACCTGCTGATGGTAAGACTTTGCACTGACAGGGAGAGACTTACACATGTGGCTGAGGAATTGCTGATGGAGAGACGGTGTGCTGACATGCAGCGGCTAACACATCTGGCTGAATACTTGCTGAAGCAGAGAGACTTTGTACTGACAAGGAGAGACTTACACATCTGTCTGAGGACTTGCTGACGGAGAGGCTGTGTATTGACAGGGAGAGATTTTCACATCTGGCTGCGGAGTTGCTGATAGAGAGGCTGTGTAACGACAAGGAGAAGTTTACACATCTGGCTGAGAACTTGAAGCTGGAGAGACTGTGTACTGAAAGGGAGAGACTTAAACATCTGGCTGAGAACTTGCTGATGGAGAGACTGTGTACTGGCAGGGAGAGACTTACACATCTCTCTCAGGATTTGCTGATAGAGAGGCTTTGAAGTGACAGGGAGAGGCTTACACATCTGGCTCAGGCTCTGCTGACGGAGAGGCTGTTTACCGACAAGGAGAAGTTTACACATCTGGCTGAGAACTTGAAGCTGGAGAGACTGTGTACTGAAAGGGAGAGACTTAAACATCTGGCTGAGAACTTGCTGAAGCGGAGAGACTATGTACTGACAGGGAGAGATTTACACATCTGGCTGAGGACTTGCTGTGGGAGCGGTTGTCTAATGACAGGGAGAGATTTACACATCTGGCTGAGGTCTTGCTGATGGAGAGACTATGCAATGACAGGGAGAGAATTACACATCTGTCTGAGGCCTTACTGTTGGAGAGACTGTGAACTGACAGGGAGAGACTTACACATCTGGCTGAGGACTTGCTGATGGAGAGTCCGTGCATTGACAGGGAGAGAATTACACATCTGTCTGAGGCCTTGCTGTTGGAGAAACTGTGAACTGACAGGGAGAGACTTACACATCTGACTGAGGTCTTGCTGATGGAGAAACCGTGTACTGACAGGGAGAGGCTAAACATTGGATTGAGGACTTGATGATGGAGAGGCTATGTACTGACAGGCAGAGATGTGCACACATAGCTGTGGACTTGCTGATGGAGAGGCTCAGTACTGACAGAGATCGACTTACACATCTGGCTGAGGACTTGCTGATGGAGAGACTGTGTACTGGCAGGCAGAGATTTACACATCTGGCTGAGGACTTGCTGATAGAGAGGCTGTGTACCGACAGAGAGAGGTTTAAACATCTGGCTGAGAACTTGAAGCTGGAGAGACTGTGTACTGACAGGGAGAGACTTAAACATCTGGCTGAGAACTTGCTGATGGAGAGACTGGGTACTGACAGGGAGAGTTTTACACATCTGGATGAAGACTTGCTGAAGCGGAGAGACTTTGTACTGACAGGGAGAGACTTGCACATCTGTCTGAGGACTTGCTGATGTAGAGGCTGTGTATTGACAGGGAGAGATTTACACATCTGGCTGAGGACCTGCTGATAGAGAGGCTGTGTACCGACAGGGAGAGGTTTACACATCTGTCTGAGGACTTGCTGTTGGATAGACTGTGAACTGACAGGGAGAGACTTACACGTCTGACTGAGGACTTGCTGATGGAGAAACTGTGTACTGACAGGGAGAGGATAAACATTGGTTTGAGGACTTGATGATGGAGAGGCTATGTACTGACATGGAGAGATGTGCACACCGAGCTGTGGACTTGCTGATGAAGAGGCTCAGTACTGAAAGAGATCGACTTAAGCATCTGGCTGAGGACCTGCTTTTGGAGAGACTGTGTACTGACAGGGAGAGACTTACACATCTGGCTGAGGACCTGCTGATGGAGAGACTGTGTACTGACAGGGAGAGACTTACACATCAGACTGAGGTCCTGCTGATGGAAAGACTTTGAACTGGCAGGGAGAGTTTTACACATGTGGCTGAGGACTTGCTGATGGAGAGACTGAGTACTCTCATGCAGCGGCTAACACATCTGGCTGAAGATTGCTGATGGAACGACCGTGTACTGACATGGAGAGACTTACACATCTGGCCGAGGACTTGCTGATGGAGAGACTGTGTACTGACAGGGAGAGACTTACACATCTGGCTGAAGACTTGCTGATGGAGAGACTGTGTACTGAGAGGGAGAGACTTACACATGTGGCTGAGGACTTGCTGATGGAGAGACTGTGTAATGACAAGGAGAGACTTTCACATCTGGCTGAGGACTTGCTGATGGAGAGACTGTGTACTGACAGGGAAAGACTGACACATCTGGATGAGGACCTGATGGAAACACTGTGTACTGACAGGGAGAGACTTTCACATATGGCTGAGGACTTGCTGATGGAGAGACTGTGTACTGAAAGGGAAAGACTTACACATCTGGCTGAGGACCTGCTGATGGAAATACTGTGTACTGACAGGGAGAGACTTAGACATCTGGCTGAGGACTTGCTGATGGAGAGACTGTGTACTGACAGGGAGAGACTTACACATCAGCCTGAAGACTAGCTGATGGAGAGGATATGTACTGAAAGGGAGAGACTTACGCATCTGGCAGAGGACTTGCTGGTGGAGAGAGTATGCAATGACAGGGAGAGAATTACACATCTGTCTGAGGACTTGCTGTTGGTGAGACTGTGAACTGACAGGGAGAGACTTACACATCTAGCTCAGGTCTTGCTGTTGGTGAAAATGTGTACTGACAGGGAGTGACTAAACATTGGTTTGAGGACTTGATGATGGAGAGGCTATGTTCTGACAGGGAGAGATGTACACACCTAGCTGTGCACTTGCTGATGGAGAGGCTCAGTACTGAGAGAGATCGACTTAAGCATCTGGCTGAGGACCTGCTGTTGGAGAGACTGTGTACTGACAGGGAGCGTCTTACACATCTGGCTGAGGACCTGCTGATGTTAAGACTTTGCACTGACAGGGAGAGACTTACACATGTGGCTGAGGACTTGCTGATGGAGAGACGGTGTGCTGACATGCAGCGGCTAACACATCTGGCTGAAGACTTGCTGAAGCAGAGAGACTTTGTACTGACAGGGAGAGACTTACACATCTGTCTGAGGACTTGCTGACGGAGAGACTGTGTATTGACAGGGAGAGATTTACACAACTGGCTGCGGAGTAGCTGATAGAGAGGCTGTGTACCGACAAGGAGAAGTTTACACATCTGGCTGAGAACTTGAAGCTGGAGAGACTGTGTACTGAAAGGGAGAGACTTAAACATCTGGCTGAGAACTTGCTGATGGAGAGACTGTGTACTGACAGGGAGAGATTTACACATCTGGCTGAGGACTTGCTGTGGGAGCGGTTGTCTACTGACAGGGAGAGATTTACACACCTGGCTGAGGTCTTGCTGATGGAGAGACTATGCAATGACAGGGAGAGAATTACACATCTGTCTGAGGCCTTGCTGTTGGAGAGACTGTGAACTGACAGGGAGAGACTTACACATCTGGCTGAGGACTTGCTGATGGAGAGTCCGTGCATTGACAGGGAGAGAATTACACATCTGTCTGAGGCCTTGCTGTTGGAGAGACTGTGAACTGACAGGGAGAGACTTACACACCTGACTGAGGACTTGCTGATGGAGAAACTGTGTACTGACAGGGAGAGGCTAAACATTGGTTTGAGGACTTGATGATGGAGAGGCTATGTACTGACAGGGAGAGTTGTGCACATGTAGCTGTGGACTTGCTGATGGAGAGGCTCAGTACTGATCGGGAGAGACTTATGCATCTGGCTGAGGACTTGCTGATGGAGAGACTATGCAATGACAGGGAGAGAATTACACATCTGGCTGAAGACTTGCTGAAGCGGAGAGACTTTGTACTGACAGGGAGAGATTTACACATCTGTCTGAGGACTTGCTGATGGAGAGGCTGTGTATTGACAGCGCGAGATTTACACATCTGGCTGAGGACTTGCTGATAGAGAGGCTGTGTACCGACGGAGAGGTTTACACATCTGGCTGAGGACTTGCTGTGGGAGCGACTGTCTACTGACAGAGAGAGAATTACGCATCTGTCTGAGGACTTGCTGTTGGAGAGACTGTGAACTGACAGGGAGCGACTTACACGTCTGACTGAGGACTTGCTGATGGAGAAACTGTGTACTGACAGGGAGAGGATAAACATTGTTTTGAGGACTTGATGATGGAGAGGCTATGTACTGACAGGGAGAGCTGTGCACACCTAGCTGTGGACTTGCTGATGGAGAGGCTCAGTACTGATAGGGAGAGACTTACACATCTGGCTGAGGACTTGCTGATGGAGAGACTGTGTAATGACAAGGAGAGACTTACACATCTGGGTGAGGACTTGCTGATGGAGAGACTGTGCACTGAAAGGGAAAGACTTACACATCTGGCTGAGGACCTGCTGATGGAAAGACTGTGTACTGAAAGGGAAAGACTTACACATCTGGCTGAGGACTTGCTGATGGAGAGACTATGCTATGACAGGGAGAGAATTACACATCAGTCTGAGGACTTGCTGCTGGAGAAACTGTGAACTGACAGGGAGAGACTAAACATTGGTTTGAGGACTTGATGATGGAGAGGCTATGTCCTGACAGGGAGAGATGTACACACCAACTGTGGACTTGCTGATGGAGAGGCTCAGTACTGAGAGAGATCGACTTAAGCATCGGGCTGAGGACCTGCTGTTGGAGAGACTGTGTACTGACAGGGAGAGACTTACACATCTGGCTGAGGACCTGCTGATGGAAAGACTTTGTACTGACAGGGAGACACTTAAACATGTGGCTGAGGACTTGCTGATGGAGAGACTGTGTACTGACATGCAGCGGCTAACACATCTGGCTGAGGACTTGCTGATGGAGAGTCTGTGTAATGACAGGGAGAGACTTATACATCTGGCACGAGGACTTGCTGATGGAGAGACTGTGTACTGACAGTGAGCGTCTTACACATCTGGCTGAGGATTTGTTGATGGGGAGACTGTGTAGTGACAGGGAGAGACTTAAACATGTGGCTGAGGATGTGCTGATGGAGAGGCTGTGTAATGACAGGGAGAGACTTACACATCTCTCTCAGGATTTGCTGATAGAGAGGCTTTGTAGTGACAGGGAGAGGCTTACACATCTGGCTTAGGCCCTGCTGATGGAGAGGCTGTGTACTGTCAGGGAGAAACTTACACATCTGGCTAAGGACTTGCTGATGGAGAGACTGTGTATTGATAGGGAGAGACTTACACATCTGGCTGAGGATTTGTTAACGGAGAGACTGTGTACTGACAGGGGGAGACTAAACATTGGTTTGAGGACTTGATGATGGAGGGGCTATGTACTGACAGGGAGAGCTGTAAACAACTAGCTGTGGACTTGCTGATGGAGAGGCTCAGTATTGACAGAGATCGATTTAAATATCTGGCTGAGGACCTGCTGTTGGAGAGACTGGGTACTGAGAGGGAGAGACTTACACATCTGGCTGAGAACCTGGTGATGGAGAGACTGTGTACTGACAGGGAGCGTCTTACACATCTGGCTGAGGACTTGCTGATGGAGTGACGGTGTGCTGACATGCAGCGGCTAACACATCTGGCTGAAGACTTGCTGAAGCGGAGAGACTTTGTGCTGACAAGGAGAGACTTAGACATCTGTCTGAGGACTTGCTGACGGAGAGGCTGTGTATTGACAGGGAGAGATTTACACATCTGGCTGCGGAGTTGCTGATAGAGAGGCTGTGTACCGACAGGGAGAAGTTTACACATCTGGCTGAGAACTTGAAGCTGGAGAGACTGTGTACTGAAAGGGAGAGACTTAAACATCTGGCTGAGAACTTGCTGATGGAGAGACTGTGTACTGACAGGGAGAGATTTGCACATCTGGCTGAGGACTTGCTGTGGGAGCGGTTGTCTACTGACAGGGAGAGATTTACACACCTGGCTGAGGTCTTGCTGATGGAGAGACTATGCAATGACAGGGAGAGAATTACACATCTGTCTGAGGCCTTGCTGTTGGAGAGACTGTGAACTGACAGGGAGAGACTTACACATCTGGCTGAGGACTTGCTGATGGAGAGTCCGTGCATTGACAGGGAGAGAATTACACATCTGTCTGAGGCCTTGCTGTTGGAGAGACTGTGAACTGACAGGGAGAGACTTACACATCTGACTGAGGACTTGCTGATGGAGAAACTGTGTACTGACAGGGAGTGGCTAAACATTGGTTTGAGGACTTGATGATGGAGAGGCTATGTACTGACAGGGAGAGATGTGCACACCTAGCTGTGGACTTGCTGATGGAGAGGCTCAGTACTGACAGAGTTCGACTTACACATCTGGCTGAGGACTTGCTGATGGAGAGACAGCGTACTGACAGGGAGAGATTTACACATCTGGCTGAGGACTTGCTGATAGAGAGGCTGTGTACTGACAGGGAGAGTTTTACACATCTGGCTGAAGACTTGCTGAAGCGGAGAGACTTCGTACTGACAGCGAGAGATTTACACATCTGTCTGAGGACTTGCTGAAGGAGAGGCTATGTATTGACAGCGAGAGATTTACACATCTGGCTGAGGACCTGCTGATAGAGAGGCTGTGTAGCGACAGGGAGAGGTTTACACATCTGGCTGAGGACTTGCTGTGGGAGCGGGGCTGTCTACTGACAGAGAGAGAATTACACATCTGTCTGAGGACTTGCTGTTGGAGAGACTGTGAACTGACAGGGAGAGACTAAACATTGGTTTGAGGACTTGATGATGGAGAGGCTATGTCCTGACAGGGAGAGATGTACGCACCTAGCTGTGGACTTGCTGATGGAGAGGCTCAGTACTGAGAGAGATCGACTTAAGCATCGGGCTGAGGACCTGCTGTTGGAGAGACTGTGTACTGACAGGGAGAGACTTACACATCTGGCTGAGGACCTGCTGATGGAAAGACTTTGTACTGACAGGGAGAGACTTACACATGTGGCTGAGGACTTGCTGATGGAGAGACTGTGTACTGACATGCAGCGGCTAACATCATCTGGCTGAGGACTTGCTGAAGCGGAGAGACTTTGTACTGACAGGGAGTGACTTACACATCTTTCTGCGGGCTTGCTGATAGAGAGGCTGTGTACCGACAGGGAGAGGTTTACACATCTGGCTGAGAACTTGAAGCTGGAGAGACTGTGTACTGAAAGGGAGAGACTTAAACATCTGGCTGAGAACTTGCTGATGGAGAGACTGTGCACTGACACGGAGAGATTTACACATCTGGCTGAGGACTTGCTGATGGAGAGATTATGCAATGACAGGGAGAGAATTACACATCTGTCTGAGGCCTTGCTGTTGGAGAGACTGTGAACTGACAGGGAGAGACTTACACATCTGGCTGAGGACTTGCTGATGGAGAGTCCGTGTATTGACAGGGAGAGACTTACACATCTGACTGAGGACTTGCTGATGGAGAAACTGTGTACTGACAGGGAGAGGCTAAACATTGGTTTGAGGAGTGATTATTTATAGGCTATGCACTGACAGGGAGAGATGTACACACCTAGCTGTGGATTTGCTGATGCAGAGGCTCAGTACTGACAGAGATCGAATTACACATCTGGCTGAGGACTTGCTGATGGAGAGACTGTGTACTGACAGGGAGAGATTTACACATCTGGCACGAGGACTTGCTGATGGAGAGACTGTGTACTGACAGTGAGCATCTTACACATCTGGCTGAGGATTTGTTGATGGAGAGACTGTGTACTGACAGGGAGAGACTTAAACATGTGGCTGAGGATGTGCTGATGGAGAGACAGTGTAATGAAAGGGAGAGACTTACACATCTGGCTTAGGCCCTGCTGATGGAGAGGCTGTGTACTGTCAGGGAGAAACTTACACATCTGGCTGAGAACTTGCTGATGGAGAGACTGGGTACTGACAGGGAGAGTTTTACACATCTGGATGAAGACTTGCTGAAGCGGAGAGACTTTGTACTGACAGGGAGAGACTTGCACATCTGTCTGAGGACTTGCTGATGTAGAGGCTGTGTATTGACAGGGAGAGATTTACACATCTGGCTGAGGACCTGCTGATAGAGAGGCTGTGTACCGACAGGGAGAGGTTTACACATCTGTCTGAGGACTTGCTGTTGGATAGACTGTGAACTGACAGGGAGAGACTTACACGTCTGACTGAGGACTTGCTGATGGAGAAACTGTGTACTGACAGGGAGAGGATAAACATTGGTTTGAGGACTTGATGATGGAGAGGCTATGTACTGACATGGAGAGATGTGCACACCGAGCTGTGGACTTGCTGATGAAGAGGCTCAGTACTGAAAGAGATCGACTTAAGCATCTGGCTGAGGACCTGCTTTTGGAGAGACTGTGTACTGACAGGGAGAGACTTACACATCTGGCTGAGGACCTGCTGATGGAGAGACTGTGTACTGACAGGGAGAGACTTACACATCAGACTGAGGTCCTGCTGATGGAAAGACTTTGAACTGGCAGGGAGAGTTTTACACATGTGGCTGAGGACTTGCTGATGGAGAGACTGAGTACTCTCATGCAGCGGCTAACACATCTGGCTGAAGATTGCTGATGGAACGACCGTGTACTGACATGGAGAGACTTACACATCTGGCCGAGGACTTGCTGATGGAGAGACTGTGTACTGACAGGGAGAGACTTACACATCTGGCTGAAGACTTGCTGATGGAGAGACTGTGTACTGAGAGGGAGAGACTTACACATGTGGCTGAGGACTTGCTGATGGAGAGACTGTGTAATGACAAGGAGAGACTTTCACATCTGGCTGAGGACTTGCTGATGGAGAGACTGTGTACTGACAGGGAAAGACTGACACATCTGGATGAGGACCTGATGGAAACACTGTGTACTGACAGGGAGAGACTTTCACATATGGCTGAGGACTTGCTGATGGAGAGACTGTGTACTGAAAGGGAAAGACTTACACATCTGGCTGAGGACCTGCTGATGGAAATACTGTGTACTGACAGGGAGAGACTTAGACATCTGGCTGAGGACTTGCTGATGGAGAGACTGTGTACTGACAGGGAGAGACTTACACATCAGCCTGAAGACTAGCTGATGGAGAGGATATGTACTGAAAGGGAGAGACTTACGCATCTGGCAGAGGACTTGCTGGTGGAGAGAGTATGCAATGACAGGGAGAGAATTACACATCTGTCTGAGGACTTGCTGTTGGTGAGACTGTGAACTGACAGGGAGAGACTTACACATCTAGCTCAGGTCTTGCTGTTGGTGAAAATGTGTACTGACAGGGAGTGACTAAACATTGGTTTGAGGACTTGATGATGGAGAGGCTATGTTCTGACAGGGAGAGATGTACACACCTAGCTGTGCACTTGCTGATGGAGAGGCTCAGTACTGAGAGAGATCGACTTAAGCATCTGGCTGAGGACCTGCTGTTGGAGAGACTGTGTACTGACAGGGAGCGTCTTACACATCTGGCTGAGGACCTGCTGATGTTAAGACTTTGCACTGACAGGGAGAGACTTACACATGTGGCTGAGGACTTGCTGATGGAGAGACGGTGTGCTGACATGCAGCGGCTAACACATCTGGCTGAAGACTTGCTGAAGCAGAGAGACTTTGTACTGACAGGGAGAGACTTACACATCTGTCTGAGGACTTGCTGACGGAGAGACTGTGTATTGACAGGGAGAGATTTACACAACTGGCTGCGGAGTAGCTGATAGAGAGGCTGTGTACCGACAAGGAGAAGTTTACACATCTGGCTGAGAACTTGAAGCTGGAGAGACTGTGTACTGAAAGGGAGAGACTTAAACATCTGGCTGAGAACTTGCTGATGGAGAGACTGTGTACTGACAGGGAGAGATTTACACATCTGGCTGAGGACTTGCTGTGGGAGCGGTTGTCTACTGACAGGGAGAGATTTACACACCTGGCTGAGGTCTTGCTGATGGAGAGACTATGCAATGACAGGGAGAGAATTACACATCTGTCTGAGGCCTTGCTGTTGGAGAGACTGTGAACTGACAGGGAGAGACTTACACATCTGGCTGAGGACTTGCTGATGGAGAGTCCGTGCATTGACAGGGAGAGAATTACACATCTGTCTGAGGCCTTGCTGTTGGAGAGACTGTGAACTGACAGGGAGAGACTTACACACCTGACTGAGGACTTGCTGATGGAGAAACAGTGTACTGACAGGGAGAGGCTAAACATTGGTTTGAGGACTTGATGATGGAGAGGCTATGTACTGACAGGGAGAGTTGTGCACATGTAGCTGTGGACTTGCTGATGGAGAGGCTCAGTACTGATCGGGAGAGACTTATGCATCTGGCTGAGGACTTGCTGATGGAGAGACTATGCAATGACAGGGAGAGAATTACACATCTTTCTGAAGACTTGCTGAAGCGGAGAGACTTTGTACTGACAGGGAGAGATTTACACATCTGTCTGAGGACTTGCTGATGGAGAGGCTGTGTATTGACAGCGCGAGATTTACACATCTGGCTGAGGACTTGCTGATAGAGAGGCTGTGTACCGACGGAGAGGTTTACACATCTGGCTGAGGACTTGCTGTGGGAGCGACTGTCTACTGACAGAGAGAGAATTACGCATCTGTCTGAGGACTTGCTGTTGGAGAGACTGTGAACTGACAGGGAGCGACTTACACGTCTGACTGAGGACTTGCTGATGGAGAAACTGTGTACTGACAGGGAGAGGATAAACATTGTTTTGAGGACTTGATGATGGAGAGGCTATGTACTGACAGGGAGAGCTGTGCACACCTAGCTGTGGACTTGCTGATGGAGAGGCTCAGTACTGATAGGGAGAGACTTACACATCTGGCTGAGGACTTGCTGATGGAGAGACTGTGTAATGACAAGGAGAGACTTACACATCTGGGTGAGGACTTGCTGATGGAGAGACTGTGCACTGAAAGGGAAAGACTTACACATCTGGCTGAGGACCTGCTGATGGAAAGACTGTGTACTGAAAGGGAAAGACTTACACATCTGGCTGAGGACTTGCTGATGGAGAGACTATGCTATGACAGGGAGAGAATTACACATCAGTCTGAGGACTTGCTGCTGGAGAAACTGTGAACTGACAGGGAGAGACTAAACATTGGTTTGAGGACTTGATGATGGAGAGGCTATGTCCTGACAGGGAGAGATGTACACACCAACTGTGGACTTGCTGATGGAGAGGCTCAGTACTGAGAGAGATCGACTTAAGCATCGGGCTGAGGACCTGCTGTTGGAGAGACTGTGTACTGACAGGGAGAGACTTACACATCTGGCTGAGGACCTGCTGATGGAAAGACTTTGTACTGACAGGGAGACACTTAAACATGTGGCTGAGGACTTGCTGATGGAGAGACTGTGTACTGACATGCAGCGGCTAACACATCTGGCTGAGGACTTGCTGATGGAGAGTCTGTGTAATGACAGGGAGAGACTTATACATCTGGCACGAGGACTTGCTGATGGAGAGACTGTGTACTGACAGTGAGCGTCTTACACATCTGGCTGAGGATTTGTTGATGGGGAGACTGTGTAGTGACAGGGAGAGACTTAAACATGTGGCTGAGGATGTGCTGATGGAGAGGCTGTGTAATGACAGGGAGAGACTTACACATCTCTCTCAGGATTTGCTGATAGAGAGGCTTTGTAGTGACAGGGAGAGGCTTACACATCTGGCTTAGGCCCTGCTGATGGAGAGGCTGTGTACTGTCAGGGAGAAACTTACACATCTGGCTAAGGACTTGCTGATGGAGAGACTGTGTATTGATAGGGAGAGACTTACACATCTGGCTGAGGATTTGTTAACGGAGAGACTGTGTACTGACAGGGGGAGACTAAACATTGGTTTGAGGACTTGATGATGGAGGGGCTATGTACTGACAGGGAGAGCTGTAAACAACTAGCTGTGGACTTGCTGATGGAGAGGCTCAGTATTGACAGAGATCGATTTAAATATCTGGCTGAGGACCTGCTGTTGGAGAGACTGGGTACTGAGAGGGAGAGACTTACACATCTGGCTGAGAACCTGGTGATGGAGAGACTGTGTACTGACAGGGAGCGTCTTACACATCTGGCTGAGGACTTGCTGATGGAGTGACGGTGTGCTGACATGCAGCGGCTAACACATCTGGCTGAAGACTTGCTGAAGCGGAGAGACTTTGTGCTGACAAGGAGAGACTTAGACATCTGTCTGAGGACTTGCTGACGGAGAGGCTGTGTATTGACAGGGAGAGATTTACACATCTGGCTGCGGAGTTGCTGATAGAGAGGCTGTGTACCGACAGGGAGAAGTTTACACATCTGGCTGAGAACTTGAAGCTGGAGAGACTGTGTACTGAAAGGGAGAGACTTAAACATCTGGCTGAGAACTTGCTGATGGAGAGACTGTGTACTGACAGGGAGAGATTTGCACATCTGGCTGAGGACTTGCTGTGGGAGCGGTTGTCTACTGACAGGGAGAGATTTACACACCTGGCTGAGGTCTTGCTGATGGAGAGACTATGCAATGACAGGGAGAGAATTACACATCTGTCTGAGGCCTTGCTGTTGGAGAGACTGTGAACTGACAGGGAGAGACTTACACATCTGGCTGAGGACTTGCTGATGGAGAGTCCGTGCATTGACAGGGAGAGAATTACACATCTGTCTGAGGCCTTGCTGTTGGAGAGACTGTGAACTGACAGGGAGAGACTTACACATCTGACTGAGGACTTGCTGATGGAGAAACTGTGTACTGACAGGGAGTGGCTAAACATTGGTTTGAGGACTTGATGATGGAGAGGCTATGTACTGACAGGGAGAGATGTGCACACCTAGCTGTGGACTTGCTGATGGAGAGGCTCAGTACTGACAGAGTTCGACTTACACATCTGGCTGAGGACTTGCTGATGGAGAGACAGCGTACTGACAGGGAGAGATTTACACATCTGGCTGAGGACTTGCTGATAGAGAGGCTGTGTACTGACAGGGAGAGTTTTACACATCTGGCTGAAGACTTGCTGAAGCGGAGAGACTTCGTACTGACAGCGAGAGATTTACACATCTGTCTGAGGACTTGCTGAAGGAGAGGCTATGTATTGACAGCGAGAGATTTACACATCTGGCTGAGGACCTGCTGATAGAGAGGCTGTGTAGCGACAGGGAGAGGTTTACACATCTGGCTGAGGACTTGCTGTGGGAGCGGGGCTGTCTACTGACAGAGAGAGAATTACACATCTGTCTGAGGACTTGCTGTTGGAGAGACTGTGAACTGACAGGGAGAGACTAAACATTGGTTTGAGGACTTGATGATGGAGAGGCTATGTCCTGACAGGGAGAGATGTACGCACCTAGCTGTGGACTTGCTGATGGAGAGGCTCAGTACTGAGAGAGATCGACTTAAGCATCGGGCTGAGGACCTGCTGTTGGAGAGACTGTGTACTGACAGGGAGAGACTTACACATCTGGCTGAGGACCTGCTGATGGAAAGACTTTGTACTGACAGGGAGAGACTTACACATGTGGCTGAGGACTTGCTGATGGAGAGACTGTGTACTGACATGCAGCGGCTAACATCATCTGGCTGAGGACTTGCTGAAGCGGAGAGACTTTGTACTGACAGGGAGTGACTTACACATCTTTCTGCGGGCTTGCTGATAGAGAGGCTGTGTACCGACAGGGAGAGGTTTACACATCTGGCTGAGAACTTGAAGCTGGAGAGACTGTGTACTGAAAGGGAGAGACTTAAACATCTGGCTGAGAACTTGCTGATGGAGAGACTGTGCACTGACACGGAGAGATTTACACATCTGGCTGAGGACTTGCTGATGGAGAGATTATGCAATGACAGGGAGAGAATTACACATCTGTCTGAGGCCTTGCTGTTGGAGAGACTGTGAACTGACAGGGAGAGACTTACACATCTGGCTGAGGACTTGCTGATGGAGAGTCCGTGTATTGACAGGGAGAGACTTACACATCTGACTGAGGACTTGCTGATGGAGAAACTGTGTACTGACAGGGAGAGGCTAAACATTGGTTTGAGGAGTGATTATTTATAGGCTATGCACTGACAGGGAGAGATGTACACACCTAGCTGTGGATTTGCTGATGCAGAGGCTCAGTACTGACAGAGATCGAATTACACATCTGGCTGAGGATTTGTTAACGGAGAGACTGTGTACTGAAAGGGGGAGACTAAACATTGGTTTGAGGACTTGATGATGGAGGGGCTATGTACTGACAGGGAGAGCTGTAAACAACTAGCTGTGGACTTGCTGATGGAGAGGCTCAGTATTGACAGAGATCGATTTAAATATCTGGCTGAGGACCTGCTGTTGGAGAGACTGGGTACTGAGAGGGAGAGACTTACACATCTGGCTGAGAACCTGGTGATGGAGAGACTGTGTACTGACAGGGAGCGTCTTACACATCTGGCTGAGGACTTGCTGATGGAGTGACGGTGTGCTGACATGCAGCGGCTAACACATCTGGCTGAAGACTTGCTGAAGCGGAGAGACTTTGTGCTGACAAGGAGAGACTTAGACATCTGTCTGAGGACTTGCTGACGGAGAGGCTGTGTATTGACAGGGAGAGATTTACACATCTGGCTGCGGAGTTGCTGATAGAGAGGCTGTGTACCGACAGGGAGAAGTTTACACATCTGGCTGAGAACTTGAAGCTGGAGAGACTGTGTACTGAAAGGGAGAGACTTAAACATCTGGCTGAGAACTTGCTGATGGAGAGACTGTGTACTGACAGGGAGAGATTTGCACATCTGGCTGAGGACTTGCTGTGGGAGCGGTTGTCTACTGACAGGGAGAGATTTACACACCTGGCTGAGGTCTTGCTGATGGAGAGACTATGCAATGACAGGGAGAGAATTACACATCTGTCTGAGGCCTTGCTGTTGGAGAGACTGTGAACTGACAGGGAGAGACTTACACATCTGGCTGAGGACTTGCTGATGGAGAGTCCGTGCATTGACAGGGAGAGAATTACACATCTGTCTGAGGCCTTGCTGTTGGAGAGACTGTGAACTGACAGGGAGAGACTTACACATCTGACTGAGGACTTGCTGATGGAGAAACTGTGTACTGACAGGGAGTGGCTAAACATTGGTTTGAGGACTTGATGATGGAGAGGCTATGTACTGACAGGGAGAGATGTGCACACCTAGCTGTGGACTTGCTGATGGAGAGGCTCAGTACTGACAGAGTTCGACTTACACATCTGGCTGAGGACTTGCTGATGGAGAGACAGCGTACTGACAGGGAGAGATTTACACATCTGGCTGAGGACTTGCTGATAGAGAGGCTGTGTACCGACAGGGAGAGGTTTACACATCTGGCTGAGAACTTGAAGCTGGAGAGACTGTGTACTGACAGGGAGAGACTTAAACATCTGGCTGAGAACATACTGATGGAGAGACTGTGTACTGACAGGGAGAGTTTTACACATCTGGCTGAAGACTTGCTGAAGCGGAGAGACTTTGTACTGACAGCGAGAGATTTACACATCTGTCTGAGGACTTGCTGAAGGAGAGGCTGTGTATTGACAGCGAGAGATTTACACATCTGGCTGAGGACCTGCTGATAGAGAGGCTGTGTAGCGACAGGGAGAGGTTTACACATCTGGCTGAGGACTTGCTGTGGGAGCGGGGCTGTCTACTGACAGAGAGAGAATTACACATCTGTCTGAGGACTTGCTGTTGGAGAGACTGTGAACTGACAGGGAGAGACTAAACATTGGTTTGAGGACTTGATGATGGAGAGGCTATGTCCTGACAGGGAGAGATGTACGCACCTAGCTGTGGACTTGCTGATGGAGAGGCTCAGTACTGAGAGAGATCGACTTAAGCATCGGGCTGAGGACCTGCTGTTGGAGAGACTGTGTACTGACAGGGAGAGACTTACACATCTGGCTGAGGACCTGCTGATGGAAAGACTTTGTACTGACAGGGAGAGACTTACACATGTGGCTGAGGACTTGCTGATGGAGAGACTGTGTACTGACATGCAGCGGCTAACATCATCTGGCTGAGGACTTGCTGAAGCGGAGAGACTTTGTACTGACAGGGAGTGACTTACACATCTTTCTGCGGGCTTGCTGATAGAGAGGCTGTGTACCGACAGGGAGAGGTTTACACATCTGGCTGAGAACTTGAAGCTGGAGAGACTGTGTACTGAAAGGGAGAGACTTAAACATCTGGCTGAGAACTTGCTGATGGAGAGACTGTGCACTGACACGGAGAGATTTACACATCTGGCTGAGGACTTGCTGATGGAGAGATTATGCAATGACAGGGAGAGAATTACACATCTGTCTGAGGCCTTGCTGTTGGAGAGACTGTGAACTGACAGGGAGAGACTTACACATCTGGCTGAGGACTTGCTGATGGAGAGTCCGTGTATTGACAGGGAGAGACTTACACATCTGACTGAGGACTTGCTGATGGAGAAACTGTGTACTGACAGGGAGAGGCTAAACATTGGTTTGAGGAGTGATTATTTATAGGCTATGCACTGACAGGGAGAGATGTACACACCTAGCTGTGGATTTGCTGATGCAGAGGCTCAGTACTGACAGAGATCGAATTACACATCTGGCTGAGGACTTGCTGATGGAGAGACTGTGTACTGACAGGGAGAGATTTACACATCTGGCACGAGGACTTGCTGATGGAGAGACTGTGTACTGACAGTGAGCATCTTACACATCTGGCTGAGGATTTGTTGATGGAGAGACTGTGTACTGACAGGGAGAGACTTAAACATGTGGCTGAGGATGTGCTGATGGAGAGACTGTGTAATGACAGGGAGAGACTTACACATCTGGCTTAGGCCCTGCTGATGGAGAGGCTGTGTACTGTCAGGGAGAAACTTACACATCTGGCTGAGGACTTGCTGATGGAGGGACTGTGTATTGACAGGGAGAGACTTACACATCTGGCTGAGGATTTGTTAATGGAGAGACTGTGTACTGACAGGGGGAGACTAAACATTGGTTTGAGGACTTGATGATGGAGGGGCTATGTACTGACAGGGAGAGCTGTAAACACCTAGCTGTGGACTTGCTGATGGAGTGGCTCAGTACTGACAGAGATCGACTTAAGTATCTGGCTGAGGACCTGCTGTTGGAGAGACTGGGTACTGAGAGGGAGAGACTTACACATCTGGCTGAGGACCTAGTGATGGAGAGACTGTGTACTGACAGGGAGCGACTTACACATCTGGCTGAGGACTTGCTGATGGAGTGACGGTGTGCTGACATGCAGCAGCTAACACATCTGGCTGAAGACTTGCTGAAGCGGAGAGACTTTGTGCTGACAGGGAGAGACTTACGCATCTGTCTGAGGACTTGCTGACGGAGAGGCTGTGTATTGACAGGGAGAGATTTACACATCTGGCTGCGGAATGGCTGATAGAGAGGCTGTGTACCGACAGGGAGAAGTTTACACATCTGGCTGAGAACTTGAAGCTGGAGAGACTGTGTACTGAAAGGGAGAGACTTAAACATCTGGCTGAGAACTTGCTGATGGAGAGACTGTGTACTGACAGGGAGAGATTTGCACATCTGGCTGAGGACTTGCTGTGGGAGCGGTTGTCTACTGACAGGGAGAGATTTACACACCTGGCTGAGGTCTTGCTGATGGAGAGACTATGCAATGACAGGGAGAGAATTACACATCTGTCTGAGGCCTTGCTGTTGGAGAGACTGTGAACTGACAGGGAGAGACTTACACATCTGGCTGAGGACTTGCTGATGGAGAGTCCGTGCATTGACAGGGAGAGAATTACACATCTGTCTGAGGCCTTGCTGTTGGAGAGACTGTGAACTGACAGGGAGAGACTTACACATCTGACTGAGGACTTGCTGATGGAGAAACTGTGTACTGACAGGGAGTGGCTAAACATTGGTTTGAGGACTTGATGATGGAGAGGCTATGTACTGACAGGGAGAGATGTGCACACCTAGCTGTGGACTTGCTGATGGAGAGGCTCAGTACTGACAGAGTTCGACTTACACATCTGGCTGAGGACTTGCTGATGGAGAGACAGCGTACTGACAGGGAGAGATTTACACATCTGGCTGAGGACTTGCTGATAGAGAGGCTGTGTACCGACAGGGAGAGGTTTACACATCTGGCTGAGAACTTGAAGCTGGAGAGACTGTGTACTGACAGGGAGAGACTTAAACATCTGGCTGAGAACATACTGATGGAGAGACTGTGTACTGACAGGGAGAGTTTTACACATCTGGCTGAAGACTTGCTGAAGCGGAGAGACTTTGTACTGACAGCGAGAGCTTTACACATCTGTCTGAGGACTTGCTGAAGGAGAGGCTGTGTATTGACAGCGAGAGATTTACACATCTGGCTGAGGACCTGCTGATAGAGAGGCTGTGTAGCGACAGGGAGAGGTTTACACATCTGGCTGAGGACTTGCTGTGGGAGCGGGGCTGTCTACTGACAGAGAGAGAATTACACATCTGTCTGAGGACTTGCTGTTGGAGAGACTGTGAACTGACAGGGAGAGACTAAACATTGGTTTGAGGACTTGATGATGGAGAGGCTATGTCCTGACAGGGAGAGATGTACGCACCTAGCTGTGGACTTGCTGATGGAGAGGCTCAGTACTGAGAGAGATCGACTTAAGCATCGGGCTGAGGACCTGCTGTTGGAGAGACTGTGTACTGACAGGGAGAGACTTACACATCTGGCTGAGGACCTGCTGATGGAAAGACTTTGTACTGACAGGGAGAGACTTACACATGTGGCTGAGGACTTGCTGATGGAGAGACTGTGTACTGACATGCAGCGGCTAACATCATCTGGCTGAGGACTTGCTGAAGCGGAGAGACTTTGTACTGACAGGGAGTGACTTACACATCTTTCTGCGGGCTTGCTGATAGAGAGGCTGTGTACCGACAGGGAGAGGTTTACACATCTGGCTGAGAACTTGAAGCTGGAGAGACTGTGTACTGAAAGGGAGAGACTTAAACATCTGGCTGAGAACTTGCTGATGGAGAGACTGTGCACTGACACGGAGAGATTTACACATCTGGCTGAGGACTTGCTGATGGAGAGATTATGCAATGACAGGGAGAGAATTACACATCTGTCTGAGGCCTTGCTGTTGGAGAGACTGTGAACTGACAGGGAGAGACTTACACATCTGGCTGAGGACTTGCTGATGGAGAGTCCGTGTATTGACAGGGAGAGACTTACACATCTGACTGAGGACTTGCTGATGGAGAAACTGTGTACTGACAGGGAGAGGCTTACACATCTGGCTTAGGCCCTGCTGATGGAGAGGCTGTGTACTGTCAGGGAGAAACTTACACATCTGGCTAAGGACTTGCTGATGGAGAGACTGTGTATTGATAGGGAGAGACTTACACATCTGGCTGAGGATTTGTTAACGGAGAGACTGTGTACTGACAGGGGGAGACTAAACATTGGTTTGAGGACTTGATGATGGAGGGGCTATGTACTGACAGGGAGAGCTGTAAACAACTAGCTGTGGACTTGCTGATGGAGAGGCTCAGTATTGACAGAGATCGATTTAAATATCTGGCTGAGGACCTGCTGTTGGAGAGACTGGGTACTGAGAGGGAGAGACTTACACATCTGGCTGAGAACCTGGTGATGGAGAGACTGTGTACTGACAGGGAGCGTCTTACACATCTGGCTGAGGACTTGCTGATGGAGTGACGGTGTGCTGACATGCAGCGGCTAACACATCTGGCTGAAGACTTGCTGAAGCGGAGAGACTTTGTGCTGACAAGGAGAGACTTAGACATCTGTCTGAGGACTTGCTGACGGAGAGGCTGTGTATTGACAGGGAGAGATTTACACATCTGGCTGCGGAGTGGCTGATAGAGAGGCTGTGTACCGACAGGGAGAAGTTTACACATCTGGCTGAGAACTTGAAGCTGGAGAGACTGTGTACTGAAAGGGAGAGACTTAAACATCTGGCTGAGAACTTGCTGATGGAGAGACTGTGTACTGACAGGGAGAGATTTGCACATCTGGCTGAGGACTTGCTGTGGGAGCGGTTGTCTACTGACAGGGAGAGATTTACACACCTGGCTGAGGTCTTGCTGATGGAGAGACTATGCAATGACAGGGAGAGAATTACACATCTGTCTGAGGCCTTGCTGTTGGAGAGACTGTGAACTGACAGGGAGAGACTTACACATCTGGCTGAGGACTTGCTGATGGAGAGTCCGTGCATTGACAGGGAGAGAATTACACATCTGTCTGAGGCCTTGCTGTTGGAGAGACTGTGAACTGACAGGGAGAGACTTACACATCTGACTGAGGACTTGCTGATGGAGAAACTGTGTACTGACAGGGAGTGGCTAAACATTGGTTTGAGGACTTGATGATGGAGAGGCTATGTACTGACAGGGAGAGATGTGCACACCTAGCTGTGGACTTGCTGATGGAGAGGCTCAGTACTGACAGAGTTCGACTTACACATCTGGCTGAGGACTTGCTGATGGAGAGACAGCGTACTGACAGGGAGAGATTTACACATCTGGCTGAGGACTTGCTGATAGAGAGGCTGTGTACCGACAGGGAGAGGTTTACACATCTGGCTGAGAACTTGAAGCTGGAGAGACTGTGTACTGACAGGGAGAGACTTAAACATCTGGCTGAGAACATACTGATGGAGAGACTGTGTACTGACAGGGAGAGTTTTACACATCTGGCTGAAGACTTGCTGAAGCGGAGAGACTTTGTACTGACAGCGAGAGATTTACACATCTGTCTGAGGACTTGCTGAAGGAGAGGCTGTGTATTGACAGCGAGAGATTTACACATCTGGCTGAGGACCTGCTGATAGAGAGGCTGTGTAGCGACAGGGAGAGGTTTACACATCTGGCTGAGGACTTGCTGTGGGAGCGGGGCTGTCTACTGACAGAGAGAGAATTACACATCTGTCTGAGGACTTGCTGTTGGAGAGACTGTGAACTGACAGGGAGAGACTAAACATTGGTTTGAGGACTTGATGATGGAGAGGCTATGTCCTGACAGGGAGAGATGTACGCACCTAGCTGTGGACTTGCTGATGGAGAGGCTCAGTACTGAGAGAGATCGACTTAAGCATCGGGCTGAGGACCTGCTGTTGGAGAGACTGTGTACTGACAGGGAGAGACTTACACATCTGGCTGAGGACCTGCTGATGGAAAGACTTTGTACTGACAGGGAGAGACTTACACATGTGGCTGAGGACTTGCTGATGGAGAGACTGTGTACTGACATGCAGCGGCTAACATCATCTGGCTGAGGACTTGCTGAAGCGGAGAGACTTTGTACTGACAGGGAGTGACTTACACATCTTTCTGCGGGCTTGCTGATAGAGAGGCTGTGTACCGACAGGGAGAGGTTTACACATCTGGCTGAGAACTTGAAGCTGGAGAGACTGTGTACTGAAAGGGAGAGACTTAAACATCTGGCTGAGAACTTGCTGATGGAGAGACTGTGCACTGACACGGAGAGATTTACACATCTGGCTGAGGACTTGCTGATGGAGAGATTATGCAATGACAGGGAGAGAATTACACATCTGTCTGAGGCCTTGCTGTTGGAGAGACTGTGAACTGACAGGGAGAGACTTACACATCTGGCTGAGGACTTGCTGATGGAGAGTCCGTGTATTGACAGGGAGAGACTTACACATCTGACTGAGGACTTGCTGATGGAGAAACTGTGTACTGACAGGGAGAGGCTAAACATTGGTTTGAGGAGTGATTATTTATAGGCTATGCACTGACAGGGAGAGATGTACACACCTAGCTGTGGATTTGCTGATGCAGAGGCTCAGTACTGACAGAGATCGAATTACACATCTGGCTGAGGACTTGCTGATGGAGAGACTGTGTACTGACAGGGAGAGATTTACACATCTGGCACGAGGACTTGCTGATGGAGAGACTGTGTACTGACAGTGAGCATCTTACACATCTGGCTGAGGATTTGTTGATGGAGAGACTGTGTACTGACAGGGAGAGACTTAAACATGTGGCTGAGGATGTGCTGATGGAGAGACAGTGTAATGAAAGGGAGAGACTTACACATCTGGCTTAGGCCCTGCTGATGGAGAGGCTGTGTACTGTCAGGGAGAAACTTACACATCTGGCTGAGGACTTGCTGATGGAGGGACTGTGTATTGACAGGGAGAGACTTACACATCTGGCTGAGGATTTGTTAATGGAGAGACTGTGTACTGACAGGGGGAGACTAAACATTGGTTTGAGGACTTGATGATGGAGGGGCTATGTACTGACAGGGAGAGCTGTAAACACCTAGCTGTGGACTTGCTGATGGAGTGGCTCAGTACTGACAGAGATCGATTTAAGTATCTGGCTGAGGACCTGCTGTTGGAGAGACTGGGTACTGAGAGGGAGAGACTTACACATCTGGCTGAGGACCTGGTGATGGAGAGACTGTGTACTGACAGGGAGCGTCTTACACATCTGGCTGAGGACTTGCTGATGGAGTGACGGTGTGCTGACATGCAGCAGCTAACACATCTGGCTGAAGACTTGCTGAAGCGGAGAGACTTTGTGCTGACAGGGAGAGACTTACGCATCTGTCTGAGGACTTGCTGACGGAGAGGCTGTGTATTGACAGGGAGAGATTTACACATCTGGCTGCGGAATGGCTGATAGAGAGGCTGTGTACCGACAGGGAGAAGTTTACACATCTGGCTGAGAACTTGAAGCTGGAGAGACTGTGTACTGAAAGGGAGAGACTTAAACATCTGGCTGAGAACTTGCTGATGGAGAGACTGTGTACTGACAGGGACAGATTTACACATCTGGCTGAGGACTTGCTGTGGGAGCGGTTGTCTACTGACAGGGAGAGATTTACACATCTGGCTGAGGTCTTGCTGATGGAGAGACTATGCAATGACAGGGAGAGAATTACACATCTGTCTGAGGCCTTGCTGTTGGAGAGACTGTGAACTGACAGGGAGAGACTTACACATCTGGCTGAGGACTTGCTGATGGAGAGTCCGTGCATTGACAGGGAGAGACTTACACATCTGGCTGAAGACTTGCTGATGGAAGACTGTGTACTGACAGGGAGAGACAGACATATGGCTGAGGACTTGCTGATGGAGAGACTGTGTACTGAAAGGGAAAGACCTACACATCTGGCTGAGGACCTGCTGATGGAAAGACTGTGTACTGACAGGGAGAGACTTACGCATCTGGCTGACGACTTGCTGATGGAGAGACTGTGCTATGACAGGGAGAGACTTACACATCTGGCTGAAGACTTGCTGATGGAAAGACTGTGTCCTGACAGGGAGAGACTTACACATCTGGCTGAGGACTTGCTGATGGAGAGACTGTGTACTGACAGGGAGAGACTTACACATCTGGCTGAAGACTTGCTGATGGAAAGACTGTGTACTGACAGGGAGAGACAGACATATGGCTGAGGACTTGCTGATGGAGAGACTGTGTACTGAAAGGGAAAGACCTACACATCTGGCTGAGGACCTGCTGATGGAAAGACTGCGTACTGACAGGGAGAGACTTACGCATCTGGCTGACGACTTGCTGATGGAGAGACTGTGCTATGACAGGGAGAGGATTACACATCAGTCTGAGGACTTGCTGTTGGAGAGACTGTGAACTGACAGGGAGAGACTTACACATCTGCCTCAGGACTTGCTGTTGGAGAAACTGTGTACTGACAGGGAGAGACTAAACATTGGTTTGAGGACTTGATGATGGAGAGGCTATGTCCTGACAGGGAGAGATGTACACACCTAGCTGTGGACTTGCTGATGGAGAGGCTCAGAACTGAGAGAGATCGACTTAAGCATCGGGCTGAGGACCTGCTGTTGGAGAGTCTGTGTACTGACAGGGAGAGAATTACACATCTGGCTGAGGACCTGCTGATGGAAAGACTTTGTACTGACAGGGTTAGACTTACACATGTGGCTGAGGACTTGCTGATGGAGAGACTGTGTACTGACATGCAGCGGCTAACACATCTGGCTGAAGACTTGCTGAAGCGGAGAGACTTTGTACTGACAGGGAGAGACTTACACATCTGGCTGAGGACCTGCTGATGGAGAGTCTGTGTACTGACAGGGAGAGTCTTACACATCTGGCCTAGGACTTGCTGATGGAGAAACAGTGTACTGACAGGGAGCGACTAAACATTGGTTTGAGGACTTGATGATGGAGAGGCTATGTACTGACAGGGAGAGATGTACACACCGTGCTGTGGAAATGCTCATGAAGAGGCTCAGTACTGAAAGAGATCGGCTTCAGCATCTGGCTGAGGACCTGCTTTTGGAGAGACTGGGTACTGACAGGGAGAGACTTACACATCTGGCTGAGGTACTGCTGATGGAGAGACTGTGTACTGACAGGGAGAGACTTACACATCAGGCTGAGGTCCTGCTGATGGAAAGACTTTGAACTGACAGGGAGTGTCTTACACATGTGGCTGAGGACTTGCTGATGGAGAGACTGAGTACTGTCATGCAGCGGCTAACACATCTGGCTGAAGACTTGCTGATGGAAAGACCGTTTACTGACAGGGAGAGACTTACACATCTGGCCGAGGACTTACTGATGGAGAGACTGTGTAGTGACAGGGAGAGACTTACACATCTGGCTGAAGACTTGCTGATGGAGAAACTGTGTAATGACAAGGAGAGACTTTCACATCTGGCTGAGGACTTGCTGATGGTGAGACTGTGTACTGACAGGGAAAGACGTACACATCTGGATGAGGACCTGATGGAAACACTGTGTACTGACAGGGAGAGACTTACACAAATGGCTGAGGACTTGCTGTTGGAGAGACTGTGTACTGAAAGGGAAAGACTTACACATCTGGCTGAGGACCTGCTGATGGAAAGACTGCGTACTGACAGGGAGAGACTTACGCATCTGGCTGAGGACTTGCTGATGGAGAGACCATGCTATGAAAGGGTGAGAATTACACATCAGTCTGAGGACTTGCTGTTGGAGAGACTGTGAACTGACAGGGAGAGAGTTACACATTTGGCTCAGGACTTGCTGTTGGAGAAACTGTGTACTGACAGGGAGAGACTAAACATTGGTTTGAGGACTTGATGATGGAGAGGCTATGTACTGACAGGGAGAGATGTACACACCTAGCTGTGGACTTGCTGATGTAGAGGCTCAGTACTGAGAGAGATCGACTTAAGCATCTGGCTGAGGACTTGCTGATAGAGAGGATGTGTACCGACAGGGAGTGGTTTACACATCTGGCTGAGAACTTGAAGGTGGAGAGACTGTGTACTGACAGGGAGAGACTTAAACATCTGCCTGAGAACTTGCTGATGGAGAGACTGTGTACTGACAGAGAGAGATTTACACATCTGGCTGAGGACTTGCTGATGGACAGACTGTGTAATGACAGGGAGAGACTTACACATCTGGCTGAAGACTTGCTGATGGGGAGACTGTGTACTGACAGGGAGCGTCTTACACATCTGGCTGAGGATTCTTTGATGGAGAGACTGTGTACTGACAGGGAGAGACTTACACATCTGGCTGAGTACGTGCTGATGGAGAGACTGTGCAATGACAAGGAGAGAATTTCATATCTCTCTCAGGATTTGCTGATGGAGAGGCTGTGTAGTGACAGGAAGAGACTTACACATCTGGCTGAGGCCCTGCTGATGGAGAGGCTGTGTACTGACAGGGAGATACTTACACATCTGGCTGAGGACTTGCTGTGGGAGCGGTTGTCTACTGACAGGGAGAGATTTACACATCTGGCTGAGGTCTTGCTGATGGAGAGACTATGCAATGACAGGGAGAGAATTACACATCTGTCTGAGGCCTTGCTGTTGGAGAGACTGTGAACTGACAGGGAGAGACTTACACATCTGGCTGAGGACTTGCTGATGGAGAGTCCGTGCATTGACAGGGAGAGAATTACACATCTGTCTGAGGCCTTGCTGTTGGAGATACTGTGAACTGACAGGGAGAGACTTACACATCTGACTGAGGACTTGCTGATGGAGAAACCGTGTACTGACAGGGAGAGGCTAAACATTGGTTTGAGGACTTGATGATGGAGAGGCTATGTACTGACAGGGAGAGATGTGCACACCTAGCTGTGGACTTGCTGATGGAGAGGCTCAGTACTGACAGAGATCGACTTACACATCTGGCTGAGGACTTGCTGATGGAGAGACTGTGTACTGAAAGGGAAAGACCTACACATCTGGCTGAGGACCTGCTGATGGAAAGACTGTGTACTGACAGGGAGAGACTTACGCATCTGGCTGACGACTTGCTGATGGAGAGACTGTGCTATGACAGGGAGAGACTTACACATCTGGCTGAAGACTTGCTGATGGAAAGACTGTGTCCTGACAGGGAGAGACTTACACATCTGGCTGAGGACTTGCTGATGGAGAGACTGTGTACTGACAGGGAGAGACTTACACATCTGGCTGAAGACTTGCTGATGGAAAGACTGTGTACTGACAGGGAGAGACAGACATATGGCTGAGGACTTGCTGATGGAGAGACTGTGTACTGAAAGGGAAAGACCTACACATCTGGCTGAGGACCTGCTGATGGAAAGACTGCGTACTGACAGGGAGAGACTTACGCATCTGGCTGACGACTTGCTGATGGAGAGACTGTGCTATGACAGGGAGAGGATTACACATCAGTCTGAGGACTTGCTGTTGGAGAGACTGTGAACTGACAGGGAGAGACTTACACATCTGCCTCAGGACTTGCTGTTGGAGAAACTGTGTACTGACAGGGAGAGACTAAACATTGGTTTGAGGACTTGATGATGGAGAGGCTATGTCCTGACAGGGAGAGATGTACACACCTAGCTGTGGACTTGCTGATGGAGAGGCTCAGAACTGAGAGAGATCGACTTAAGCATCGGGCTGAGGACCTGCTGTTGGAGAGTCTGTGTACTGACAGGGAGAGAATTACACATCTGGCTGAGGACCTGCTGATGGAAAGACTTTGTACTGACAGGGTTAGACTTACACATGTGGCTGAGGACTTGCTGATGGAGAGACTGTGTACTGACATGCAGCGGCTAACACATCTGGCTGAAGACTTGCTGAAGCGGAGAGACTTTGTACTGACAGGGAGAGACTTACACATCTGGCTGAGGACCTGCTGATGGAGAGTCTGTGTACTGACAGGGAGAGTCTTACACATCTGGCCTAGGACTTGCTGATGGAGAAACAGTGTACTGACAGGGAGAGACTAAACATTGGTTTGAGGACTTGATGATGGAGAGGCTATGTACTGACAGGGAGAGATGTACACACCGTGCTGTGGAAATGCTCATGAAGAGGCTCAGTACTGAAAGAGATCGGCTTCAGCATCTGGCTGAGGACCTGCTTTTGGAGAGACTGGGTACTGACAGGGAGAGACTTACACATCTGGCTGAGGTACTGCTGATGGAGAGACTGTGTACTGACAGGGAGAGACTTACACATCAGGCTGAGGTCCTGCTGATGGAAAGACTTTGAACTGACAGGGAGTGTCTTACACATGTGGCTGAGGACTTGCTGATGGAGAGACTGAGTACTGTCATGCAGCGGCTAACACATCTGGCTGAAGACTTGCTGATGGAAAGACCGTTTACTGACAGGGAGAGACTTACACATCTGGCCGAGGACTTACTGATGGAGAGACTGTGTAGTGACAGGGAGAGACTTACACATCTGGCTGAAGACTTGCTGATGGAGAAACTGTGTAATGACAAGGAGAGACTTTCACATCTGGCTGAGGACTTGCTGATGGTGAGACTGTGTACTGACAGGGAAAGACGTACACATCTGGATGAGGACCTGATGGAAACACTGTGTACTGACAGGGAGAGACTTACACAAATGGCTGAGGACTTGCTGTTGGAGAGACTGTGTACTGAAAGGGAAAGACTTACACATCTGGCTGAGGACCTGCTGATGGAAAGACTGCGTACTGACAGGGAGAGACTTACGCATCTGGCTGAGGACTTGCTGATGGAGAGACCATGCTATGAAAGGGTGAGAATTACACATCAGTCTGAGGACTTGCTGTTGGAGAGACTGTGAACTGACAGGGAGAGAGTTACACATTTGGCTCAGGACTTGCTGTTGGAGAAACTGTGTACTGACAGGGAGAGACTAAACATTGGTTTGAGGACTTGATGATGGAGAGGCTATGTACTGACAGGGAGAGATGTACACACCTAGCTGTGGACTTGCTGATGTAGAGGCTCAGTACTGAGAGAGATCGACTTAAGCATCTGGCTGAGGACTTGCTGATAGAGAGGATGTGTACCGACAGGGAGTGGTTTACACATCTGGCTGAGAACTTGAAGGTGGAGAGACTGTGTACTGACAGGGAGAGACTTAAACATCTGCCTGAGAACTTGCTGATGGAGAGACTGTGTACTGACAGAGAGAGATTTACACATCTGGCTGAGGACTTGCTGATGGACAGACTGTGTAATGACAGGGAGAGACTTACACATCTGGCTGAAGACTTGCTGATGGGGAGACTGTGTACTGACAGGGAGCGTCTTACACATCTGGCTGAGGATTCTTTGATGGAGAGACTGTGTACTGACAGGGAGAGACTTACACATCTGGCTGAGTACGTGCTGATGGAGAGACTGTGCAATGACAAGGAGAGAATTTCATATCTCTCTCAGGATTTGCTGATGGAGAGGCTGTGTAGTGACAGGAAGAGACTTACACATCTGGCTGAGGCCCTGCTGATGGAGAGGCTGTGTACTGACAGGGAGATACTTACACATCTGGCTGAGGACTTGCTGTGGGAGCGGTTGTCTACTGACAGGGAGAGATTTACACATCTGGCTGAGGTCTTGCTGATGGAGAGACTATGCAATGACAGGGAGAGAATTACACATCTGTCTGAGGCCTTGCTGTTGGAGAGACTGTGAACTGACAGGGAGAGACTTACACATCTGGCTGAGGACTTGCTGATGGAGAGTCCGTGCATTGACAGGGAGAGAATTACACATCTGTCTGAGGCCTTGCTGTTGGAGATACTGTGAACTGACAGGGAGAGACTTACACATCTGACTGAGGACTTGCTGATGGAGAAACCGTGTACTGACAGGGAGAGGCTAAACATTGGTTTGAGGACTTGATGATGGAGAGGCTATGTACTGACAGGGAGAGATGTGCACACCTAGCTGTGGACTTGCTGATGGAGAGGCTCAGTACTGACAGAGATCGACTTACACATCTGGCTGAGGACTTGCTGATGGAGAGACTGTGTACTGAAAGGGAAAGACCTACACATCTGGCTGAGGACCTGCTGATGGAAAGACTGTGTACTGACAGGGAGAGACTTACGCATCTGGCTGACGACTTGCTGATGGAGAGACTGTGCTATGACAGGGAGAGACTTACACATCTGGCTGAAGACTTGCTGATGGAAAGACTGTGTCCTGACAGGGAGAGACTTACACATCTGGCTGAGGACTTGCTGATGGAGAGACTGTGTACTGACAGGGAGAGACTTACACATCTGGCTGAAGACTTGCTGATGGAAAGACTGTGTACTGACAGGGAGAGACAGACATATGGCTGAGGACTTGCTGATGGAGAGACTGTGTACTGAAAGGGAAAGACCTACACATCTGGCTGAGGACCTGCTGATGGAAAGACTGCGTACTGACAGGGAGAGACTTACGCATCTGGCTGACGACTTGCTGATGGAGAGACTGTGCTATGACAGGGAGAGGATTACACATCAGTCTGAGGACTTGCTGTTGGAGAGACTGTGAACTGACAGGGAGAGACTTACACATCTGCCTCAGGACTTGCTGTTGGAGAAACTGTGTACTGACAGGGAGAGACTAAACATTGGTTTGAGGACTTGATGATGGAGAGGCTATGTCCTGACAGGGAGAGATGTACACACCTAGCTGTGGACTTGCTGATGGAGAGGCTCAGAACTGAGAGAGATCGACTTAAGCATCGGGCTGAGGACCTGCTGTTGGAGAGTCTGTGTACTGACAGGGAGAGAATTACACATCTGGCTGAGGACCTGCTGATGGAAAGACTTTGTACTGACAGGGTTAGACTTACACATGTGGCTGAGGACTTGCTGATGGAGAGACTGTGTACTGACATGCAGCGGCTAACACATCTGGCTGAAGACTTGCTGAAGCGGAGAGACTTTGTACTGACAGGGAGAGACTTACACATCTGGCTGAGGACCTGCTGATGGAGAGTCTGTGTACTGACAGGGAGAGTCTTACACATCTGGCCTAGGACTTGCTGATGGAGAAACAGTGTACTGACAGGGAGAGACTAAACATTGGTTTGAGGACTTGATGATGGAGAGGCTATGTACTGACAGGGAGAGATGTACACACCGTGCTGTGGAAATGCTCATGAAGAGGCTCAGTACTGAAAGAGATCGGCTTCAGCATCTGGCTGAGGACCTGCTTTTGGAGAGACTGGGTACTGACAGGGAGAGACTTACACATCTGGCTGAGGTACTGCTGATGGAGAGACTGTGTACTGACAGGGAGAGACTTACACATCAGGCTGAGGTCCTGCTGATGGAAAGACTTTGAACTGACAGGGAGTGTCTTACACATGTGGCTGAGGACTTGCTGATGGAGAGACTGAGTACTGTCATGCAGCGGCTAACACATCTGGCTGAAGACTTGCTGATGGAAAGACCGTTTACTGACAGGGAGAGACTTACACATCTGGCCGAGGACTTACTGATGGAGAGACTGTGTAGTGACAGGGAGAGACTTACACATCTGGCTGAGGACTTGCTGATGGAGAAACTGTGTAATGACAAGGAGAGACTTTCACATCTGGCTGAGGACTTGCTGATGGTGAGACTGTGTACTGACAGGGAAAGACGTACACATCTGGATGAGGACCTGATGGAAACACTGTGTACTGACAGGGAGAGACTTACACAAATGGCTGAGGACTTGCTGTTGGAGAGACTGTGTACTGAAAGGGAAAGACTTACACATCTGGCTGAGGACCTGCTGATGGAAAGACTGCGTACTGACAGGGAGAGACTTACGCATCTGGCTGAGGACTTGCTGATGGAGAGACCATGCTATGAAAGGGTGAGAATTACACATCAGTCTGAGGACTTGCTGTTGGAGAGACTGTGAACTGACAGGGAGAGAGTTACACATTTGGCTCAGGACTTGCTGTTGGAGAAACTGTGTACTGACAGGGAGAGACTAAACATTGGTTTGAGGACTTGATGATGGAGAGGCTATGTACTGACAGGGAGAGATGTACACACCTAGCTGTGGACTTGCTGATGTAGAGGCTCAGTACTGAGAGAGATCGACTTAAGCATCTGGCTGAGGACTTGCTGATAGAGAGGATGTGTACCGACAGGGAGTGGTTTACACATCTGGCTGAGAACTTGAAGGTGGAGAGACTGTGTACTGACAGGGAGAGACTTAAACATCTGCCTGAGAACTTGCTGATGGAGAGACTGTGTACTGACAGAGAGAGATTTACACATCTGGCTGAGGACTTGCTGATGGACAGACTGTGTAATGACAGGGAGAGACTTACACATCTGGCTGAAGACTTGCTGATGGGGAGACTGTGTACTGACAGGGAGCGTCTTACACATCTGGCTGAGGATTCTTTGATGGAGAGACTGTGTACTGACAGGGAGAGACTTACACATCTGGCTGAGTACGTGCTGATGGAGAGACTGTGCAATGACAAGGAGAGAATTTCATATCTCTCTCAGGATTTGCTGATGGAGAGGCTGTGTAGTGACAGGAAGAGACTTACACATCTGGCTGAGGCCCTGCTGATGGAGAGGCTGTGTACTGACAGGGAGATACTTACACATCTGGCTGAGGACTTGCTGTGGGAGCGGTTGTCTACTGACAGGGAGAGATTTACACATCTGGCTGAGGTCTTGCTGATGGAGAGACTATGCAATGACAGGGAGAGAATTACACATCTGTCTGAGGCCTTGCTGTTGGAGAGACTGTGAACTGACAGGGAGAGACTTACACATCTGGCTGAGGACTTGCTGATGGAGAGTCCGTGCATTGACAGGGAGAGAATTACACATCTGTCTGAGGCCTTGCTGTTGGAGATACTGTGAACTGACAGGGAGAGACTTACACATCTGACTGAGGACTTGCTGATGGAGAAACCGTGTACTGACAGGGAGAGGCTAAACATTGGTTTGAGGACTTGATGATGGAGAGGCTATGTACTGACAGGGAGAGATGTGCACACCTAGCTGTGGACTTGCTGATGGAGAGGCTCAGTACTGACAGAGATCGACTTACACATCTGGCTGAGGACTTGCTGATGGAGAGACTGTGTACTGACAGGGAGAGATTTACACATCTGGCTGAGGACTTGCTGATAGAGAGGCTGTGTACCGACAGGGAGAGGTTTAAACATCTGGCTGAGAACTTGAAGCTGGAGAGACTGTGTACTGACAGGGAGAGACTTACACATCTGGCTGAGGACCTGCTGATGGAGAGTCTGTGTACTGACAGGGAGAGTCTTACACATCTGGCCTAGGACTTGCTGATGGAGAAACAGTGTACTGACAGGGAGAGACTAAACATTGGTTTGAGGACTTGATGATGGAGAGGCTATGTACTGACAGGGAGAGATGTACACACCGTGCTGTGGAAATGCTCATGAAGAGGCTCAGTACTGAAAGAGATCGGCTTCAGCATCTGGCTGAGGACCTGCTTTTGGAGAGACTGGGTACTGACAGGGAGAGACTTACACATCTGGCTGAGGTACTGCTGATGGAGAGACTGTGTACTGACAGGGAGAGACTTACACATCAGGCTGAGGTCCTGCTGATGGAAAGACTTTGAACTGACAGGGAGTGTCTTACACATGTGGCTGAGGACTTGCTGATGGAGAGACTGAGTACTGTCATGCAGCGGCTAACACATCTGGCTGAAGACTTGCTGATGGAAAGACCGTTTACTGACAGGGAGAGACTTACACATCTGGCCGAGGACTTACTGATGGAGAGACTGTGTAGTGACAGGGAGAGACTTACACATCTGGCTGAAGACTTGCTGATGGAGAAACTGTGTAATGACAAGGAGAGACTTTCACATCTGGCTGAGGACTTGCTGATGGTGAGACTGTGTACTGACAGGGAAAGACGTACACATCTGGATGAGGACCTGATGGAAACACTGTGTACTGACAGGGAGAGACTTACACAAATGGCTGAGGACTTGCTGTTGGAGAGACTGTGTACTGAAAGGGAAAGACTTACACATCTGGCTGAGGACCTGCTGATGGAAAGACTGCGTACTGACAGGGAGAGACTTACGCATCTGGCTGAGGACTTGCTGATGGAGAGACCATGCTATGAAAGGGTGAGAATTACACATCAGTCTGAGGACTTGCTGTTGGAGAGACTGTGAACTGACAGGGAGAGAGTTACACATTTGGCTCAGGACTTGCTGTTGGAGAAACTGTGTACTGACAGGGAGAGACTAAACATTGGTTTGAGGACTTGATGATGGAGAGGCTATGTACTGACAGGGAGAGATGTACACACCTAGCTGTGGACTTGCTGATGTAGAGGCTCAGTACTGAGAGAGATCGACTTAAGCATCTGGCTGAGGACTTGCTGATAGAGAGGATGTGTACCGACAGGGAGTGGTTTACACATCTGGCTGAGAACTTGAAGGTGGAGAGACTGTGTACTGACAGGGAGAGACTTAAACATCTGCCTGAGAACTTGCTGATGGAGAGACTGTGTACTGACAGAGAGAGATTTACACATCTGGCTGAGGACTTGCTGATGGACAGACTGTGTAATGACAGGGAGAGACTTACACATCTGGCTGAAGACTTGCTGATGGGGAGACTGTGTACTGACAGGGAGCGTCTTACACATCTGGCTGAGGATTCTTTGATGGAGAGACTGTGTACTGACAGGGAGAGACTTACACATCTGGCTGAGTACGTGCTGATGGAGAGACTGTGCAATGACAGGGAGAGAATTTCATATCTCTCTCAGGATTTGCTGATGGAGAGGCTGTGTAGTGACAGGAAGAGACTTACACATCTGGCTGAGGCCCTGCTGATGGAGAGGCTGTGTACTGACAGGGAGATACTTACACATCTGGCTGAGGACTTGCTGTGGGAGCGGTTGTCTACTGACAGGGAGAGATTTACACATCTGGCTGAGGACTTGCTGATGGAGAGTCCGTGCATTGACAGGGAGAGAATTACACATCTGTCTGAGGCCTTGCTGTTGGAGATACTGTGAACTGACAGGGAGAGACTTACACATCTGACTGAGGACTTGCTGATGGAGAAACCGTGTACTGACAGGGAGAGGCTAAACATTGGTTTGAGGACTTGATGATGGAGAGGCTATGTACTGACAGGGAGAGATGTGCACACCTAGCTGTGGACTTGCTGATGGAGAGGCTCAGTACTGACAGAGATCGACTTACACATCTGGCTGAGGACTTGCTGATGGAGAGACTGTGTACTGAAAGGGAAAGACCTACACATCTGGCTGAGGACCTGCTGATGGAAAGACTGTGTACTGACAGGGAGAGACTTACGCATCTGGCTGACGACTTGCTGATGGAGAGACTGTGCTATGACAGGGAGAGACTTACACATCTGGCTGAAGACTTGCTGATGGAAAGACTGTGTCCTGACAGGGAGAGACTTACACATCTGGCTGAGGACTTGCTGATGGAGAGACTGTGTACTGACAGGGAGAGACTTACACATCTGGCTGAAGACTTGCTGATGGAAAGACTGTGTACTGACAGGGAGAGACAGACATATGGCTGAGGACTTGCTGATGGAGAGACTGTGTACTGAAAGGGAAAGACCTACACATCTGGCTGAGGACCTGCTGATGGAAAGACTGCGTACTGACAGGGAGAGACTTACGCATCTGGCTGACGACTTGCTGATGGAGAGACTGTGCTATGACAGGGAGAGGATTACACATCAGTCTGAGGACTTGCTGTTGGAGAGACTGTGAACTGACAGGGAGAGACTTACACATCTGCCTCAGGACTTGCTGTTGGAGAAACTGTGTACTGACAGGGAGAGACTAAACATTGGTTTGAGGACTTGATGATGGAGAGGCTATGTCCTGACAGGGAGAGATGTACACACCTAGCTGTGGACTTGCTGATGGAGAGGCTCAGAACTGAGAGAGATCGACTTAAGCATCGGGCTGAGGACCTGCTGTTGGAGAGTCTGTGTACTGACAGGGAGAGAATTACACATCTGGCTGAGGACCTGCTGATGGAAAGACTTTGTACTGACAGGGTTAGACTTACACATGTGGCTGAGGACTTGCTGATGGAGAGACTGTGTACTGACATGCAGCGGCTAACACATCTGGCTGAAGACTTGCTGAAGCGGAGAGACTTTGTACTGACAGGGAGAGACTTACACATCTGGCTGAGGACCTGCTGATGGAGAGTCTGTGTACTGACAGGGAGAGTCTTACACATCTGGCCTAGGACTTGCTGATGGAGAAACAGTGTACTGACAGGGAGAGACTAAACATTGGTTTGAGGACTTGATGATGGAGAGGCTATGTACTGACAGGGAGAGATGTACACACCGTGCTGTGGAAATGCTCATGAAGAGGCTCAGTACTGAAAGAGATCGGCTTCAGCATCTGGCTGAGGACCTGCTTTTGGAGAGACTGGGTACTGACAGGGAGAGACTTACACATCTGGCTGAGGTACTGCTGATGGAGAGACTGTGTACTGACAGGGAGAGACTTACACATCAGGCTGAGGTCCTGCTGATGGAAAGACTTTGAACTGACAGGGAGTGTCTTACACATGTGGCTGAGGACTTGCTGATGGAGAGACTGAGTACTGTCATGCAGCGGCTAACACATCTGGCTGAAGACTTGCTGATGGAAAGACCGTTTACTGACAGGGAGAGACTTACACATCTGGCCGAGGACTTACTGATGGAGAGACTGTGTAGTGACAGGGAGAGACTTACACATCTGGCTGAGGACTTGCTGATGGAGAAACTGTGTAATGACAAGGAGAGACTTTCACATCTGGCTGAGGACTTGCTGATGGTGAGACTGTGTACTGACAGGGAAAGACGTACACATCTGGATGAGGACCTGATGGAAACACTGTGTACTGACAGGGAGAGACTTACACAAATGGCTGAGGACTTGCTGTTGGAGAGACTGTGTACTGAAAGGGAAAGACTTACACATCTGGCTGAGGACCTGCTGATGGAAAGACTGCGTACTGACAGGGAGAGACTTACGCATCTGGCTGAGGACTTGCTGATGGAGAGACCATGCTATGAAAGGGTGAGAATTACACATCAGTCTGAGGACTTGCTGTTGGAGAGACTGTGAACTGACAGGGAGAGAGTTACACATTTGGCTCAGGACTTGCTGTTGGAGAAACTGTGTACTGACAGGGAGAGACTAAACATTGGTTTGAGGACTTGATGATGGAGAGGCTATGTACTGACAGGGAGAGATGTACACACCTAGCTGTGGACTTGCTGATGTAGAGGCTCAGTACTGAGAGAGATCGACTTAAGCATCTGGCTGAGGACTTGCTGATAGAGAGGATGTGTACCGACAGGGAGTGGTTTACACATCTGGCTGAGAACTTGAAGGTGGAGAGACTGTGTACTGACAGGGAGAGACTTAAACATCTGCCTGAGAACTTGCTGATGGAGAGACTGTGTACTGACAGAGAGAGATTTACACATCTGGCTGAGGACTTGCTGATGGACAGACTGTGTAATGACAGGGAGAGACTTACACATCTGGCTGAAGACTTGCTGATGGGGAGACTGTGTACTGACAGGGAGCGTCTTACACATCTGGCTGAGGATTCTTTGATGGAGAGACTGTGTACTGACAGGGAGAGACTTACACATCTGGCTGAGTACGTGCTGATGGAGAGACTGTGCAATGACAAGGAGAGAATTTCATATCTCTCTCAGGATTTGCTGATGGAGAGGCTGTGTAGTGACAGGAAGAGACTTACACATCTGGCTGAGGCCCTGCTGATGGAGAGGCTGTGTACTGACAGGGAGATACTTACACATCTGGCTGAGGACTTGCTGTGGGAGCGGTTGTCTACTGACAGGGAGAGATTTACACATCTGGCTGAGGTCTTGCTGATGGAGAGACTATGCAATGACAGGGAGAGAATTACACATCTGTCTGAGGCTTTGCTGTTGGAGAGACTGTGAACTGACAGGGAGAGACTTACACATCTGGCTGAGGACTTGCTGATGGAGAGTCCGTGCATTGACAGGGAGAGAATTACACATCTGTCTGAGGCCTTGCTGTTGGAGATACTGTGAACTGACAGGGAGAGACTTACACATCTGACTGAGGACTTGCTGATGGAGAAACCGTGTACTGACAGGGAGAGGCTAAACATTGGTTTGAGGACTTGATGATGGAGAGGCTATGTACTGACAGGGAGAGATGTGCACACCTAGCTGTGGACTTGCTGATGGAGAGGCTCAGTACTGACAGAGATCGACTTACACATCTGGCTGAGGACTTGCTGATGGAGAGACTGTGTACTGACAGGGAGAGATTTACACATCTGGCTGAGGACTTGCTGATAGAGAGGCTGTGTACCGACAGGGAGAGGTTTACACATCTGGCTGAAGACTTGCTGAAGCGGAGAGACTTTGTACTGACAGGGAGAGACTTACACATCTGTCTGAGGACTTGCTGATGTAGAGGCTGTGCATTGACAGGGAGACATTTACACATCTGGCTGAGGACTTGCTGAGAAAGAGGCTGTGTACGGACAGGGAGAGGTTTACACATCTGTCTGAGGACTTGCTGTTGGATAGACTGTGAACTGACAGGGAGAGGATAAACATTGGTTTGAGGACATGATGATGGAGAGGCTATGTACTGACATGGAGAGATGTGCACACCGAGCTGTGGACTTGCTGATGAAGAGGCTCAGTACTGAAAGAGATCGACTTAAGCATCTGGCTGAGGACCTGCTGTTGGAGAGACTGTGTACTGACAGGGAGAGACTTACGCATCTGGCTGAGGACCTGCTGATGGAGAGACTGTGTACTGACAGGGAGAGACTTACACATCAGACTGAGGTCCTGCTGATGGAAAGACTTTGAACTGGCAGGGAGAGTTTTACACATGTGGCTGAGGACTTGCTGATGGAGAGACTGAGTACTCTCATGCAGCGGCTAACACATCTGGCTGAAGATTGCTGATGGAAAGACCGTGTACTGACATGGAGAGACTTACACATCTGGCCGAGGACTTGCTGATGGAGAGACTGTGTACTGACAGGGAGAGACTTACACATCTGGCTGAAGACTTGCTGATGGAGAGACAGTGTACTGAGAGGGAGAGACTTACACATGTGGCTGAGGACTTGCTGATGGAGAGACTGTGTAATGACAAGGAGAGACTTTCACATCTGGCTGAGGACTTGCTGATGGAGAGACTGTGTACTGACAGGGAAAGACTGACACATCTGGATGAGGACCTGATGGAAACACTGTGTACTGACAGGGAGAGACTTTCACATATGGCTGAGGACTTGCTGATGGAGAGACTGTGTACTGAAAGGGAAAGACTTACACATCTGGCTGAGGACCTGCTGATGGAAATACTGTGTACTGACAGGGAGAGACTTAGACATCTGGCTGAGGACTTGCTGATGGAGAGACTGTGTACTGACAGGGAGAGACTTACACATCAGCCTGAAGACTAGCTGATGGAGAGGATATGTACTGAAAGGGAGAGACTTACGCATCTGGCTGAGGACTTGCTGGTGGAGAGAGTATGCAATGACAGGGAGAGAATTACACATCTGTCTGAGGACTTGCTGTTGGTGAGACTGTGAACTGACAGGGAGAGAATTACACATCTGGCTCAGGTCTTGCTGTTGGTGAAAATGTGTACTGACAGGGAGTGACTAAACATTGGTTTGAGGACTTGATGATGGAGAGGCTATGTCCTGACAGGGAGAGATGTACACACCTAGCTGTGCACTTGCTGATGGAGAGGCTCAGTACTGAGAGAGATCGACTTAAGCATCTGGCTGAGGACCTGCTGTTGGAGAGACTGTGTACTGACAGGGAGCGTCTTACACATCTGGCTGAGGACCTGCTGATGTTAAGACTTTGCACTGACAGGGAGAGACTTACACATGTGGCTGAGGACTTGCTGATGGAGAGACGGTGTGCTGACATGCAGTGGCTAACACATCTGGCTGAAGACTTGCTGAAGCAGAGAGACTTTGTACTGACAGGGAGAGACTTACACATCTGTCTGAGGACTTGCTGACGGAGAGACTGTGTATTGACAGGGAGAGATTTACACAACTGGCTGCGGAGTAGCTGATAGAGAGGCTGTGTACCGACAAGGAGAAGTTTACACATCTGGCTGAGAACTTGAAGCTGGAGAGACTGTGTACTGAAAGGGAGAGACTTAAACATCTGGCTGAGAACTTGCTGATGGAGAGACTGTGTACTGGCAGGGAGAGACTGACACATCTCTCTCAGGATTTGCTGATAGAGAGGCTTTGTAGGGACAGGGAGAGACTTACACATCTGGCTCAAGCCATGCTGACGGAGAGGCTGTGTACCGACAAGGAGAAGTTTACACATCTGGCTGAGAACTTGAAGCTGGAGAGACTGTGCACTGAAAGGGAGAGACTTAAACATCTGGCTGAGAACTTGCTGATGGAGAGACTGTGTACTGACAGGGAGAGATTTACACATCTGGCTGAGGACTTGCTGTGGGAGCGGTTGTCTAATGACAGGGAGAGATTTACACATCTGGCTGAGGTCTTGCTGATGGAGAGACTATGCAATGACAGGGAGAGAATTACACATCTGTCTGAGGCTTTGCTGTTGGAGAGACTGTGAACTGACAGGGAGAGACTTACACATCTGGCTGAGGACTTGCTGATGGAGAGTCCGTGCTTTGACAGGGAGAGAATTACACATCTGTCTGTGGCCTTGCTGTTGGAGAAACTGTGAACTGACAGGGAGAGACTTACACATCTGACTGAGGACTTGCTGATGGAGAAACCGTGTACTGACAGGGAGAGACTAAACATTGGTTTGAGGACTTGATGATGGAGAGGCTATGTCCTGACAGGGAGAGATGTACACACCTAGCTGTGCACTTGCTGATGGAGAGGCTCAGTACTGAGATAGATCGACTTAAGCATCTGGCTGAGGACCTGCTGTTGGAGAGACTGTGTACTGACAGGGAGCGTCTTACACATCTGGCTGAGGACCTGCTGATGGTAAGACTTTGCACTGACAGGGAGAGACTTACACATGTGGCTGAGGAATTGCTGATGGAGAGACGGTGTGCTGACATGCAGCGGCTAACACATCTGGCTGAATACTTGCTGAAGCAGAGAGACTTTGTACTGACAAGGAGAGACTTACACATCTGTCTGAGGACTTGCTGACGGAGAGGCTGTGTATTGACAGGGAGAGATTTTCACATCTGGCTGCGGAGTTGCTGATAGAGAGGCTGTGTAACGACAAGGAGAAGTTTACACATCAGGCTGAGAACTTGAAGCTGGAGAGACTGTGTACTGAAAGGGAGAGACTTAAACATCTGGCTGAGAACTTGCTGATGGAGAGACTGTGTACTGGCAGGGAGAGACTTACACATCTCTCTCAGGATTTGCTGATAGAGAGGCTTTGAAGTGACAGGGAGAGGCTTACACATCTGGCTCAGGCTCTGCTGACGGAGAGGCTGTTTACCGACAAGGAGAAGTTTACACATCTGGCTGAGAACTTGAAGCTGGAGAGACTGTGTACTGAAAGGGAGAGACTTAAACATCTGGCTGAGAACTTGCTGAAGCGGAGAGACTATGTACTGACAGGGAGAGATTTACACATCTGGCTGAGGACTTGCTGTGGGAGCGGTTGTCTAATGACAGGGAGAGATTTACACATCTGGCTGAGGTCTTGCTGATGGAGAGACTATGCAATGACAGGGAGAGAATTACACATCTGTCTGAGGCCTTACTGTTGGAGAGACTGTGAACTGACAGGGAGAGACTTACACATCTGGCTGAGGACTTGCTGATGGAGAGTCCGTGCATTGACAGGGAGAGAATTACACATCTGTCTGAGGCCTTGCTGTTGGAGAAACTGTGAACTGACAGGGAGAGACTTACACATCTGACTGAGGTCTTGCTGATGGAGAAACCGTGTACTGACAGGGAGAGGCTAAACATTGGATTGAGGACTTGATGATGGAGAGGCTATGTACTGACAGGCAGAGATGTGCACACATAGCTGTGGACTTGCTGATGGAGAGGCTCAGTACTGACAGAGATCGACTTACACATCTGGCTGAGGACTTGCTGATGGAGAGACTGTGTACTGGCAGGCAGAGATTTACACATCTGGCTGAGGACTTGCTGATAGAGAGGCTGTGTACCGACAGAGAGAGGTTTAAACATCTGGCTGAGAACTTGAAGCTGGAGAGACTGTGTACTGACAGGGAGAGACTTAAACATCTGGCTGAGAACTTGCTGATGGAGAGACTGGGTACTGACAGGGAGAGTTTTACACATCTGGATGAAGACTTGCTGAAGCGGAGAGACTTTGTGCTGACAGGGAGAGACTTGCACATCTGTCTGAGGACTTGCTGATGTAGAGGCTGTGTATTGACAGGGAGAGATTTACACATCTGGCTGAGGACCTGCTGATAGAGAGGCTGTGTACCGACAGGGAGAGGTTTACACATCTGTCTGAGGACTTGCTGTTGGATAGACTGTGAACTGACAGGGAGAGACTTACACGTCTGACTGAGGACTTGCTGATGGAGAAACTGTGTACTGACAGGGAGAGGATAAACATTGGTTTGAGGACTTGATGATGGAGAGGCTCAGTACTGACATGGAGAGATGTGCACACCGAGCTGTGGACTTGCTGATGAAGAGGCTCAGTACTGAAAGAGATCGACTTAAGCATCTGGCTGAGGACCTGCTTTTGGAGAGACTGTGTACTGACAGGGAGAGACTTACACATCTGGCTGAGGACCTGCTGATGGAGAGACTGTGTACTGACAGGGAGAGACTTACACATCAGACTGAGGTCCTGCTGATGGAAAGACTTTGAACTGGCAGGGAGAGTTTTACACATGTGGCTGAGGACTTGCTGATGGAGAGACTGAGTACTCTCATGCAGCGGCTAACACATCTGGCTGAAGATTGCTGATGGAACGACCGTGTACTGACATGGAGAGACTTACACATCTGGCCGAGGACTTGCTGATGGAGAGACTGTGTACTGACAGGGAGAGACTTACACATCTGGCTGAAGACTTGCTGATGGAGAGACTGTGTACTGAGAGGGAGAGACTTACACATGTGGCTGAGGACTTGCTGATGGAGAGACTGTGTAATGACAAGGAGAGACTTTCACATCTGGCTGAGGACTTGCTGATGGAGAGACTGTGTACTGACAGGGAAAGACTGACACATCTGGATGAGGACCTGATGGAAACACTGTGTACTGACAGGGAGAGACTTTCACATATGGCTGAGGACTTGCTGATGGAGAGACTGTGTACTGAAAGGGAAAGACTTACACATCTGGCTGAGGACCTGCTGATGGAAATACTGTGTACTGACAGGGAGAGACTTAGACATCTGGCTGAGGACTTGCTGATGGAGAGACTGTGTACTGACAGGGAGAGACTTACACATCAGCCTGAAGACTAGCTGATGGAGAGGATATGTACTGAAAGGGAGAGACTTACGCATCTGGCTGAGGACTTGCTGGTGGAGAGAGTATGCAATGACAGGGAGAGAATTACACATCTGTCTGAGGACTTGCTGTTGGTGAGACTGTGAACTGACAGGGAGAGACTTACACATCTAGCTCAGGTCTTGCTGTTGGTGAAAATGTGTACTGACAGGGAGTGACTAAACATTGGTTTGAGGACTTGATGATGGAGAGGCTATGTCCTGACAGGGAGAGATGTACACACCTAGCTGTGCACTTGCTGATGGAGAGGCTCAGTACTGAGAGAGATCGACTTAAGCATCTGGCTGAGGACCTGCTGTTGGAGAGACTGTGTACTGACAGGGAGCGTCTTACACATCTGGCTGAGGACCTGCTGATGTTAAGACTTTGCACTGACAGGGAGAGACTTACACATGTGGCTGAGGACTTGCTGATGGAGAGACGGTGTGCTGACATGCAGCGGCTAACACATCTGGCTGAAGACTTGCTGAAGCAGAGAGACTTTGTACTGACAGGGAGAGACTTACACATCTGTCTGAGGACTTGCTGACGGAGAGACTGTGTATTGACAGGGAGAGATTTACACAACTGGCTGCGGAGTAGCTGATAGAGAGGCTGTGTACCGACAAGGAGAAGTTTACACATCTGGCTGAGAACTTGAAGCTGGAGAGACTGTGTACTGAAAGGGAGAGACTTAAACATCTGGCTGAGAACTTGCTGATGGAGAGACTGTGTACTGGCAGGGAGAGACTTACACATCTCTCTCAGGATTTGCTGATAGAGAGGCTTTGTAGGGACAGGCAGAGACTTACACATCTGGCTCAGGCTCTGCTGACGGAGAGGCTGTGTACCGACAAGGAGAAGTTTACACATCTGGCTGAGAACTTGAAGCTGGAGAGACTGTGCACTGAAAGGGAGAGACTTAAACATCTGGCTGAGAACTTGCTGATGGAGAGACTGTGTACTGACAGGGAGAGATTTACACATCTGGCTGAGGACTTGCTGTGGGAGCGGTTGTCTAATGACAGGGAGAGATTTACACATCTGGCTGAGGTCTTGCTGATGGAGAGACTATGCAATGACAGGGAGAGAATTACACATCTGTCTGAGGCTTTGCTGTTGGAGAGACTGTGAACTGACAGGGAGAGACTTACACATCTGGCTGAGGACTTGCTGATGGAGAGTCCGTGCATTGACAGGGAGAGAATTACACATCTGTCTGAGGCCTTGCTGTTGGAGATACTGTGAACTGACAGGGAGAGACTTACACATCTGACTGAGGACTTGCTGATGGAGAAACCGTGTACTGACAGGGAGAGGCTAAACATTGGTTTGAGGACTTGATGATGGAGAGGCTATGTACTGACAGGGAGAGATGTGCACACCTAGCTGTGGACTTGCTGATGGAGAGGCTCAGTACTGACAGAGATCGACTTACACATCTGGCTGAGGACTTGCTGATGGAGAGACTGTGTACTGACAGGGAGAGATTTACACATCTGGCTGAGGACTTGCTGATAGAGAGGCTGTGTACCGACAGGGAGAGGTTTAAACATCTGGCTGAGAACTTGAAGCTGGAGAGACTGTGTACTGACAGGGAGAGACTTAAACATCTGGCTGAGAACTTGCTGATGGAGAGACTGTGTACTGACAGGGAGAGTTTTACACATCTGGCTGAAGACTTGCTGAAGCGGAGAGACTTTGTACTGACAGGGAGAGACTTACACATCTGTCTGAGGACTTGCTGATGTAGAGGCTGTGCATTGACAGGGAGACATTTACACATCTGGCTGAGGACTTGCTGAGAAAGAGGCTGTGTACCGACAGGGAGAGGTTTACACATCTGTCTGAGGACTTGCTGTTGGATAGACTGTGAACTGACAGGGAGAGGATAAACATTGGTTTGAGGACATGATGATGGAGAGGCTATGTACTGACATGGAGAGATGTGCACACCGAGCTGTGGACTTGCTGATGAAGAGGCTCAGTACTGAAAGAGATCGACTTAAGCATCTGGCTGAGGACCTGCTGTTGGAGAGACTGTGTACTGACAGGGAGAGACTTACGCATCTGGCTGAGGACCTGCTGATGGAGAGACTGTGTACTGACAGGGAGAGACTTACACATCAGACTGAGGTCCTGCTGATGGAAAGACTTTGAACTGGCAGGGAGAGTTTTACACATGTGGCTGAGGACTTGCTGATGGAGAGACTGAGTACTCTCATGCAGCGGCTAACACATCTGGCTGTAGATTGCTGATGGAAAGACCGTGTACTGACATGGAGAGACTTACACATCTGGCCGAGGACTTGCTGATGGAGAGACTGTGTACTGACAGGGAGAGACTTACACATCTGGCTGAAGACTTGCTGATGGAGAGACAGTGTACTGAGAGGGAGAGACTTACACATGTGGCTGAGGACTTGCTGATGGAGAGACTGTGTAATGACAAGGAGAGACTTTCACATCTGGCTGAGGACTTGCTGATGGAGAGACTGTGTACTGACAGGGAAAGACTGACACATCTGGATGAGGACCTGATGGAAACACTGTGTACTGACAGGGAGAGACTTTCACATATGGCTGAGGACTTGCTGATGGAGAGACTGTGTACTGAAAGGGAAAGACTTACACATCTGGCTGAGGACCTGCTGATGGAAATACTGTGTACTGACAGGGAGAGACTTAGACATCTGGCTGAGGACTTGCTGATGGAGAGACTGTGTACTGACAGGGAGAGACTTACACATCAGCCTGAAGACTAGCTGATGGAGAGGATATGTACTGAAAGGGAGAGACTTACGCATCTGGCTGAGGACTTGCTGGTGGAGAGAGTATGCAATGACAGGGAGAGAATTACACATCTGTCTGAGGACTTGCTGTTGGTGAGACTGTGAACTGACAGGGAGAGAATTACACATCTGGCTCAGGTCTTGCTGTTGGTGAAAATGTGTACTGACAGGGAGTGACTAAACATTGGTTTGAGGACTTGATGATGGAGAGGCTATGTCCTGACAGGGAGAGATGTACACACCTAGCTGTGCACTTGCTGATGGAGAGGCTCAGTACTGAGAGTGATCGACTTAAGCATCTGGCTGAGGACCTGCTGTTGGAGAGACTGTGTACTGACAGGGAGCGTCTTACACATCTGGCTGAGGACCTGCTGATGTTAAGACTTTGCACTGACAGGGAGAGACTTACACATGTGGCTGAGGACTTGCTGATGGAGAGACGGTGTGCTGACATGCAGTGGCTAACACATCTGGCTGAAGACTTGCTGAAGCAGAGAGACTTTGTACTGACAGGGAGAGACTTACACATCTGTCTGAGGACTTGCTGACGGAGAGACTGTGTATTGACAGGGAGAGATTTACACAACTGGCTGCGGAGTAGCTGATAGAGAGGCTGTGTACCGACAAGGAGAAGTTTACACATCTGGCTGAGAACTTGAAGCTGGAGAGACTGTGTACTGAAAGGGAGAGACTTAAACATCTGGCTGAGAACTTGCTGATGGAGAGACTGTGTACTGGCAGGGAGAGACTGACACATCTCTCTCAGGATTTGCTGATAGAGAGGCTTTGTAGGGACAGGGAGAGACTTACACATCTGGCTCAAGCTATGCTGACGGAGAGGCTGTGTACCGACAAGGAGAAGTTTACACATCTGGCTGAGAACTTGAAGCTGGAGAGACTGTGCACTGAAAGGGAGAGACTTAAACATCTGGCTGAGAACTTGCTGATGGAGAGACTGTGTACTGACAGGGAGAGATTTACACATCTGGCTGAGGACTTGCTGTGGGAGCGGTTGTCTAATGACAGGGAGAGATTTACACATCTGGCTGAGGTCTTGCTGATGGAGAGACTATGCAATGACAGGGAGAGAATTACACATCTGTCTGAGGCTTTGCTGTTGGAGAGACTGTGAACTGACAGGGAGAGACTTACACATCTGGCTGAGGACTTGCTGATGGAGAGTCCGTGCTTTGACAGGGAGAGAATTACACATCTGTCTGTGGCCTTGCTGTTGGAGAAACTGTGAACTGACAGGGAGAGACTTACACATCTGACTGAGGACTTGCTGATGGAGAAACCGTGTACTGACAGGGAGAGACTAAACATTGGTTTGAGGACTTGATGATGGAGAGGCTATGTCCTGACAGGGAGAGATGTACACACCTAGCTGTGCACTTGCTGATGGAGAGGCTCAGTACTGAGATAGATCGACTTAAGCATCTGGCTGAGGACCTGCTGTTGGAGAGACTGTGTACTGACAGGGAGCGTCTTACACATCTGGCTGAGGACCTGCTGATGGTAAGACTTTGCACTGACAGGGAGAGACTTACACATGTGGCTGAGGAATTGCTGATGGAGAGACGGTGTGCTGACATGCAGCGGCTAACACATCTGGCTGAATACTTGCTGAAGCAGAGAGACTTTGTACTGACAAGGAGAGACTTACACATCTGTCTGAGGACTTGCTGACGGAGAGGCTGTGTATTGACAGGGAGAGATTTTCACATCTGGCTGCGGAGTTGCTGATAGAGAGGCTGTGTAACGACAAGGAGAAGTTTACACATCAGGCTGAGAACTTGAAGCTGGAGAGACTGTGTACTGAAAGGGAGAGACTTAAACATCTGGCTGAGAACTTGCTGATGGAGAGACTGTGTACTGGCAGGGAGAGACTTACACATCTCTCTCAGGATTTGCTGATAGAGAGGCTTTGAAGTGACAGGGAGAGGCTTACACATCTGGCTCAGGCTCTGCTGACGGAGAGGCTGTTTACCGACAAGGAGAAGTTTACACATCTGGCTGAGAACTTGAAGCTGGAGAGACTGTGTACTGAAAGGGAGAGACTTAAACATCTGGCTGAGAACTTGCTGAAGCGGAGAGACTATGTACTGACAGGGAGAGATTTACACATCTGGCTGAGGACTTGCTGTGGGAGCGGTTGTCTAATGACAGGGAGAGATTTACACATCTGGCTGAGGTCTTGCTGATGGAGAGACTATGCAATGACAGGCAGAGAATTACACATCTGTCTGAGGCCTTACTGTTGGAGAGGCTGTGAACTGACAGGGAGAGACTTACACATCTGGCTGAGGACTTGCTGATGGAGAGTCCGTGCATTGACAGGGAGAGAATTACACATCTGTCTGAGGCCTTGCTGTTGGAGAAACTGTGAACTGACAGGGAGAGACTTACACATCTGACTGAGGTCTTGCTGATGGAGAAACCGTGTACTGACAGGGAGAGGCTAAACATTGGATTGAGGACTTGATGATGGAGAGGCTATGTACTGACAGGCAGAGATGTGCACACATAGCTGTGGACTTGCTGATGGAGAGGCTCAGTACTGACAGAGATCGACTTACACATCTGGCTGAGGACTTGCTGATGGAGAGACTGTGTACTGGCAGGCAGAGATTTACACATCTGGCTGAGGACTTGCTGATAGAGAGGCTGTGTACCGACAGAGAGAGGTTTAAACATCTGGCTGAGAACTTGAAGCTGGAGAGACTGTGTACTGACAGGGAGAGACTTAAACATCTGGCTGAGAACTTGCTGATGGAGAGACTGGGTACTGACAGGGAGAGTTTTACACATCTGGATGAAGACTTGCTGAAGCGGAGAGACTTTGTGCTGACAGGGAGAGACTTGCACATCTGTCTGAGGACTTGCTGATGTAGAGGCTGTGTATTGACAGGGAGAGATTTACACATCTGGCTGAGGACCTGCTGATAGAGAGGCTGTGTACCGACAGGGAGAGGTTTACACATCTGTCTGAGGACTTGCTGTTGGATAGACTGTGAACTGACAGGGAGAGACTTACACGTCTGACTGAGGACTTGCTGATGGAGAAACTGTGTACTGACAGGGAGAGGATAAACATTGGTTTGAGGACTTGATGATGGAGAGGCTCAGTACTGACATGGAGAGATGTGCACACCGAGCTGTGGACTTGCTGATGAAGAGGCTCAGTACTGAAAGAGATCGACTTAAGCATCTGGCTGAGGACCTGCTTTTGGAGAGACTGTGTACTGACAGGGAGAGACTTACACATCTGGCTGAGGACCTGCTGATGGAGAGACTGTGTACTGACAGGGAGAGACTTACACATCAGACTGAGGTCCTGCTGATGGAAAGACTTTGAACTGGCAGGGAGAGTTTTACACATGTGGCTGAGGACTTGCTGATGGCAGACTGAGTACTCTCATGCAGCGGCTAACACATCTGGCTGAAGATTGCTGATGGAACGACCGTGTACTGACATGGAGAGACTTACACATCTGGCCGAGGACTTGCTGATGGAGAGACTGTGTACTGACAGGGAGAGACTTACACATCTGGCTGAAGACTTGCTGATGGAGAGACTGTGTACTGAGAGGGAGAGACTTACACATGTGGCTGAGGACTTGCTGATGGAGAGACTGTGTAATGACAAGGAGAGACTTTCACATCTGGCTGAGGACTTGCTGATGGAGAGACTGTGTACTGACAGGGAAAGACTGACACATCTGGATGAGGACCTGATGGAAACACTGTGTACTGACAGGGAGAGACTTTCACATATGGCTGAGGACTTGCTGATGGAGAGACTGTGTACTGAAAGGGAAAGACTTACACATCTGGCTGAGGACCTGCTGATGGAAATACTGTGTACTGACAGGGAGAGACTTAGACATCTGGCTGAGGACTTGCTGATGGAGAGACTGTGTACTGACAGGGAGAGACTTACACATCAGCCTGAAGACTAGCTGATGGAGAGGATATGTACTGAAAGGGAGAGACTTACGCATCTGGCTGAGGACTTGCTGGTGGAGAGAGTATGCAATGACAGGGAGAGAATTACACATCTGTCTGAGGACTTGCTGTTGGTGAGACTGTGAACTGACAGGGAGAGACTTACACATCTAGCTCAGGTCTTGCTGTTGGTGAAAATGTGTACTGACAGGGAGTGACTAAACATTGGTTTGAGGACTTGATGATGGAGAGGCTATGTCCTGACAGGGAGAGATGTACACACCTAGCTGTGCACTTGCTGATGGAGAGGCTCAGTACTGAGAGAGATCGACTTAAGCATCTGGCTGAGGACCTGCTGTTGGAGAGACTGTGTACTGACAGGGAGCGTCTTACACATCTGGCTGAGGACCTGCTGATGTTAAGACTTTGCACTGACAGGGAGAGACTTACACATGTGGCTGAGGACTTGCTGATGGAGAGACGGTGTGCTGACATGCAGCGGCTAACACATCTGGCTGAAGACTTGCTGAAGCAGAGAGACTTTGTACTGACAGGGAGAGACTTACACATCTGTCTGAGGACTTGCTGACGGAGAGACTGTGTATTGACAGGGAGAGATTTACACAACTGGCTGCGGAGTAGCTGATAGAGAGGCTGTGTACCGACAAGGAGAAGTTTACACATCTGGCTGAGAACTTGAAGCTGGAGAGACTGTGTACTGAAAGGGAGAGACTTAAACATCTGGCTGAGAACTTGCTGATGGAGAGACTGTGTACTGGCAGGGAGAGACTTACACATCTCTCTCAGGATTTGCTGATAGAGAGGCTTTGTAGGGACAGGCAGAGACTTACACATCTGGCTCAGGCTCTGCTGACGGAGAGGCTGTGTACCGACAAGGAGAAGTTTACACATCTGGCTGAGAACTTGAAGCTGGAGAGACTGTGCACTGAAAGGGAGAGACTTAAACATCTGGCTGAGAACTTGCTGATGGAGAGACTGTGTACTGACAGGGAGAGATTTACACATCTGGCTGAGGACTTGCTGTGGGAGCGGTTGTCTAATGACAGGGAGAGATTTACACATCTGGCTGAGGTCTTGCTGATGGAGAGACTATGCAATGACAGGGAGAGAATTACACATCTGTCTGAGGCTTTGCTGTTGGAGAGACTGTGAACTGACAGGGAGAGACTTACACATCTGGCTGAGGACTTGCTGATGGAGAGTCCGTGCTTTGACAGGGGGAGAATTACACATCTGTCTGTGGCCTTGCTGTTGGAGAAACTGTGAACTGACAGGGAGAGACTTACACATCTGACTGAGGACTTGCTGATGGAGAAACCGTGTACTGACAGGGAGAGGCTAAACATCTGGCTGAAGACTTGCTGAAGCGGAGAGACTTTGTACTGACAGGGAGAGACTTACACATCTGTCTGAGGACTTGCTGATGGAGAGGCTGTGCATTGACAGGGAGAGGTTTACACATCTGTCTGAGGACTTGCTGTTGGATAGACTGTGAACTGACAGGGAGAGACTTACACGTCTGACTGAGGACTTGCTGATGGAGAAACTGTGTACTGACAGGGAGAGGATAAACATTGGTTTGAGGACTTGATGATGGAGAGGCTATGTACTGACATGGAGAGATGTACACACCTAGCTGTGGACTTGCTGATGGAGAGGCTCAGTACTGACAGAGATCGACTTACGCATCTGGCTGAGGACTTACTGATGGAGAGACTGTGTACTGACAGGGAGAGACTTACGCATCTGGCTGAGGACTTGCTGATGGAGAGACTATGCAATGACAGGGAGAGAATTACACATGTGGCTGAGGGCTTGCTGTTGGAGAGACTGTGAACTGACAGGAAGAGACTTACACATCTGGCTGAGGACTTGCTTATGGAGAGTCTGTGTACTGACAGGGAGAGTCTTACACATCTGACTGAGGACTTGCTGATGGAGAAACAGTGTGCTGACAGGGAGAGACTAAACATTGGTTTCAGGACTTGATGATGGAGAGACTGTGTACTGACAGGGAGAGATGTACACACCGAGCTGTGGACTTGCTGATGAAGAGGCTCAGTACTGACAGAGATCGACTTACGCATCTGGCTGAGGACTTACTGATGGAGAGACTGTGTACTGACAGGGAGAGACTTACGCATCTGGCTGAGGACTTGCTGATGGAGAGACTATGCAATGACAGGGAGAGAATTACACATGTGGCTGAGGGCTTGCTGTTGGAGAGACTGTGAACTGACAGGAAGAGACTTACACATCTGGCTGAGGACTTGCTTATGGAGAGTCTGTGTACTGACAGGGAGAGTCTTACACATCTGACTGAGGACTTGCTGATGGAGAAACAGTGTGCTGACAGGGAGAGACTAAACATTGGTTTCAGGACTTGATGATGGAGAGACTGTGTACTGACAGGGAGAGATGTACACACCGAGCTGTGGACTTGCTGATGAAGAGGCTCAGTACTGACAGAGATCGACTTAAGCATCTGGCTGAGGACCTGCTTTTGGAGAGACTGGGTACTGACAGGGAGAGACTTACACATCTGGCTGACGACCTGCTGATGGAGAGACTGTGTAATGACAGGGAGAGACTTACACATCAGGCTGAGGTCCTGCTGATGGAAAGACTTTGAACTGACAGGGAGAGTGTTACACATGTGGCTGAGGACTTGCTGATGGAGAGACTGTGTACTGTCATGCAGCGGCTAACACATCTGGCTGAAGACTTGCTGATGGAAAGAACGTGTACTGACAGGGAGAGACTTACACATCTGGCTGAGGACTTGCTGATGGAGAGACTATGCTATGACACGGAGAGAATTACACATCAGTCTGAGGACTTGCTGTTGGAGAGACTGTGAACTGACAGGGAGAGACTAACACTTCTGGCTCAGGACTTGCTGTTGGAGAAACTGTGTACTGACAGGGAGAGGATAAACATTGGTTTGAGGACTTGATGATGGAGAGGCTATGTACTGACATGGAGAGATGTGCTCACCGAGCTGTGGACTTGCTGATGAAGAGGCTCAGTACTGAAAGAGATCGACTTAAGCATCTGGTTGAGGACCTGCTGTTGGAGAGACTGTTTACTGACAGGGAGAGACTTACACATCTGGCTGAGGACCTGCTGATGGAGAGACTGTGTACTGACAGGGAGAGACTTACACATCAGACTGAGGTCCTGCTGATGGAAAGACTTTGAACTGGCAGGGAGAGTTTTACACATGTGGCTGAGGACTTGCTGATGGAGAGACTGAGTACTCTCATGCAGCGGCTAACACATCTGGCTGAAGACTTGCTGATGGAAAGACCGTGTACTGACAGGGAGAGACTTACACATGTGGCTGAGGACTTGCTGATGGAGAGACTGTGTAATGACAAGGAGAGACTTTCACATCTGGCTGAGGACTTGCTGATGGAGAGACTGTGTACTGACAGGGAAAGACTGACACATCTGGATGAGGACCTGATGGAAACACTGTGTACCGACAGGGAGAGACTTTCACATATGGCTGAGGACTTGCTGATGGAGAGACTGTGTACTGAAAGGGAAAAACTTCCACATCTGGCCGAGGACTTGCTGATGGAGAGACTGTGTACTGACAGGGAGAGACTTAGACATCTGGCTGAAGACTTGCTGATGGAGAGACAGTGTACTGAGAGGGAGAGACTTACACATGTGGCTGAGGACTTGCTGATGGAGAGACTGTGTAATGACAAGGAGAGACTTTCACATCTGGCTGAGGACTTGCTGATGGAGAGACTGTGTACTGACAGGGAAAGACTGACACATCTGGATGAGGACCTGATGGAAACACTGTGTACTGACAGGGAGAGACTTTCACATATGGCTGAGGACTTGCTGATGGAGAGACTGTGTACTGAAAGGGAAAGACTTACACATCTGGCTGAGGACCTGCTGATGGAAATACTGTGTACTGACAGGGAGAGACTTAGACATCTGGCTGAGGACTTGCTGATGGAGAGACTGTGTACTGACAGGGAGAGACTTACACATCAGCCTGAAGACTAGCTGATGGAGAGGATATGTACTGAAAGGGAGAGACTTACGCATCTGGCTGAGGACTTGCTGGTGGAGAGAGTATGCAATGACAGGGAGAGAATTACACATCTGTCTGAGGACTTGCTGTTGGTGAGACTGTGAACTGACAGGGAGAGAATTACACATCTGGCTCAGGTCTTGCTGTTGGTGAAAATGTGTACTGACAGGGAGTGACTAAACATTGGTTTGAGGACTTGATGATGGAGAGGCTATGTCCTGACAGGGAGAGATGTACACACCTAGCTGTGCACTTGCTGATGGAGAGGCTCAGTACTGAGAGAGATCGACTTAAGCATCTGGCTGAGGACCTGCTGTTGGAGAGACTGTGTACTGACAGGGAGCGTCTTACACATCTGGCTGAGGACCTGCTGATGTTAAGACTTTGCACTGACAGGGAGAGACTTACACATGTGGCTGAGGACTTGCTGATGGAGAGACGGTGTGCTGACATGCAGTGGCTAACACATCTGGCTGAAGACTTGCTGAAGCAGAGAGACTTTGTACTGACAGGGAGAGACTTACACATCTGTCTGAGGACTTGCTGACGGAGAGACTGTGTATTGACAGGGAGAGATTTACACAACTGGCTGCGGAGTAGCTGATAGAGAGGCTGTGTACCGACAAGGAGAAGTTTACACATCTGGCTGAGAACTTGAAGCTGGAGAGACTGTGTACTGAAAGGGAGAGACTTAAACATCTGGCTGAGAACTTGCTGATGGAGAGACTGTGTACTGGCAGGGAGAGACTGACACATCTCTCTCAGGATTTGCTGATAGAGAGGCTTTGTAGGGACAGGGAGAGACTTACACATCTGGCTCAAGCTATGCTGACGGAGAGGCTGTGTACCGACAAGGAGAAGTTTACACATCTGGCTGAGAACTTGAAGCTGGAGAGACTGTGCACTGAAAGGGAGAGACTTAAACATCTGGCTGAGAACTTGCTGATGGAGAGACTGTGTACTGACAGGGAGAGATTTACACATCTGGCTGAGGACTTGCTGTGGGAGCGGTTGTCTAATGACAGGGAGAGATTTACACATCTGGCTGAGGTCTTGCTGATGGAGAGACTATGCAATGACAGGGAGAGAATTACACATCTGTCTGAGGCTTTGCTGTTGGAGAGACTGTGAACTGACAGGGAGAGACTTACACATCTGGCTGAGGACTTGCTGATGGAGAGTCCGTGCTTTGACAGGGAGAGAATTACACATCTGTCTGTGGCCTTGCTGTTGGAGAAACTGTGAACTGACAGGGAGAGACTTACACATCTGACTGAGGACTTGCTGATGGAGAAACCGTGTACTGACAGGGAGAGACTAAACATTGGTTTGAGGACTTGATGATGGAGAGGCTATGTCCTGACAGGGAGAGATGTACACACCTAGCTGTGCACTTGCTGATGGAGAGGCTCAGTACTGAGATAGATCGACTTAAGCATCTGGCTGAGGACCTGCTGTTGGAGAGACTGTGTACTGACAGGGAGCGTCTTACACATCTGGCTGAGGACCTGCTGATGGTAAGACTTTGCACTGACAGGGAGAGACTTACACATGTGGCTGAGGAATTGCTGATGGAGAGACGGTGTGCTGACATGCAGCGGCTAACACATCTGGCTGAATACTTGCTGAAGCAGAGAGACTTTGTACTGACAAGGAGAGACTTACACATCTGTCTGAGGACTTGCTGACGGAGAGGCTGTGTATTGACAGGGAGAGATTTTCACATCTGGCTGCGGAGTTGCTGATAGAGAGGCTGTGTAACGACAAGGAGAAGTTTACACATCAGGCTGAGAACTTGAAGCTGGAGAGACTGTGTACTGAAAGGGAGAGACTTAAACATCTGGCTGAGAACTTGCTGATGGAGAGACTGTGTACTGGCAGGGAGAGACTTACACATCTCTCTCAGGATTTGCTGATAGAGAGGCTTTGAAGTGACAGGGAGAGGCTTACACATCTGGCTCAGGCTCTGCTGACGGAGAGGCTGTTTACCGACAAGGAGAAGTTTACACATCTGGCTGAGAACTTGAAGCTGGAGAGACTGTGTACTGAAAGGGAGAGACTTAAACATCTGGCTGAGAACTTGCTGAAGCGGAGAGACTATGTACTGACAGGGAGAGATTTACACATCTGGCTGAGGACTTGCTGTGGGAGCGGTTGTCTAATGACAGGGAGAGATTTACACATCTGGCTGAGGTCTTGCTGATGGAGAGACTATGCAATGACAGGGAGAGAATTACACATCTGTCTGAGGCCTTACTGTTGGAGAGACTGTGAACTGACAGGGAGAGACTTACACATCTGGCTGAGGACTTGCTGATGGAGAGTCCGTGCATTGACAGGGAGAGAATTACACATCTGTCTGAGGCCTTGCTGTTGGAGAAACTGTGAACTGACAGGGAGAGACTTACACATCTGACTGAGGTCTTGCTGATGGAGAAACCGTGTACTGACAGGGAGAGGCTAAACATTGGATTGAGGACTTGATGATGGAGAGGCTATGTACTGACAGGCAGAGATGTGCACACATAGCTGTGGACTTGCTGATGGAGAGGCTCAGTACTGACAGAGATCGACTTACACATCTGGCTGAGGACTTGCTGATGGAGAGACTGTGTACTGGCAGGCAGAGATTTACACATCTGGCTGAGGACTTGCTGATAGAGAGGCTGTGTACCGACAGAGAGAGGTTTAAACATCTGGCTGAGAACTTGAAACTGGAGAGACTGTGTACTGACAGGGAGAGACTTAAACATCTGGCTGAGAACTTGCTGATGGAGAGACTGGGTACTGACAGGGAGAGTTTTACACATCTGGATGAAGACTTGCTGAAGCGGAGAGACTTTGTGCTGACAGGGAGAGACTTACACATCTGTCTGAGGACTTGCTGATGTAGAGGCTGTGTATTGACAGGGAGAGATTTACACATCTGGCTGAGGACCTGCTGATAGAGAGGCTGTGTACCGACAGGGAGAGGTTTACACATCTGTCTGAGGACTTGCTGTTGGATAGACTGTGAACTGACAGGGAGAGACTTACACGTCTGACTGAGGACTTGCTGATGGAGAAACTGTGTACTGACAGGGAGAGGATAAACATTGGTTTGAGGACTTGATGATGGAGAGGCTCAGTACTGACATGGAGAGATGTGCACACCGAGCTGTGGACTTGCTGATGAAGAGGCTCAGTACTGAAAGAGATCGACTTAAGCATCTGGCTGAGGACCTGCTTTTGGAGAGACTGTGTACTGACAGGGAGAGACTTACACATCTGGCTGAGGACCTGCTGATGGAGAGACTGTGTACTGACAGGGAGAGACTTACACATCAGACTGAGGTCCTGCTGATGGAAAGACTTTGAACTGGCAGGGAGAGTTTTACACATGTGGCTGAGGACTTGCTGATGGAGAGACTGAGTACTCTCATGCAGCGGCTAACACATCTGGCTGAAGATTGCTGATGGAACGACCGTGTACTGACATGGAGAGACTTACACATCTGGCCGAGGACTTGCTGATGGAGAGACTGTGTACTGACAGGGAGAGACTTACACATCTGGCTGAAGACTTGCTGATGGAGAGACTGTGTACTGAGAGGGAGAGACTTACACATGTGGCTGAGGACTTGCTGATGGAGAGACTGTGTAATGACAAGGAGAGACTTTCACATCTGGCTGAGGACTTGCTGATGGAGAGACTGTGTACTGACAGGGAAAGACTGACACATCTGGATGAGGACCTGATGGAAACACTGTGTACTGACAGGGAGAGACTTTCACATATGGCTGAGGACTTGCTGATGGAGAGACTGTGTACTGAAAGGGAAAGACTTACACATCTGGCTGAGGACCTGCTGATGGAAATACTGTGTACTGACAGGGAGAGACTTAGACATCTGGCTGAGGACTTGCTGATGGAGAGACTGTGTACTGACAGGGAGAGACTTACACATCAGCCTGAAGACTAGCTGATGGAGAGGATATGTACTGAAAGGGAGAGACTTACGCATCTGGCTGAGGACTTGCTGGTGGAGAGAGTATGCAATGACAGGGAGAGAATTACACATCTGTCTGAGGACTTGCTGTTGGTGAGACTGTGAACTGACAGGGAGAGACTTACACATCTAGCTCAGGTCTTGCTGTTGGTGAAAATGTGTACTGACAGGGAGTGACTAAACATTGGTTTGAGGACTTGATGATGGAGAGGCTATGTCCTGACAGGGAGAGATGTACACACCTAGCTGTGCACTTGCTGATGGAGAGGCTCAGTACTGAGAGAGATCGACTTAAGCATCTGGCTGAGGACCTGCTGTTGGAGAGACTGTGTACTGACAGGGAGCGTCTTACACATCTGGCTGAGGACCTGCTGATGTTAAGACTTTGCACTGACAGGGAGAGACTTACACATGTGGCTGAGGACTTGCTGATGGAGAGACGGTGTGCTGACATGCAGCGGCTAACACATCTGGCTGAAGACTTGCTGAAGCAGAGAGACTTTGTACTGACAGGGAGAGACTTACACATCTGTCTGAGGACTTGCTGACGGAGAGACTGTGTATTGACAGGGAGAGATTTACACAACTGGCTGCGGAGTAGCTGATAGAGAGGCTGTGTACCGACAAGGAGAAGTTTACACATCTGGCTGAGAACTTGAAGCTGGAGAGACTGTGTACTGAAAGGGAGAGACTTAAACATCTGGCTGAGAACTTGCTGATGGAGAGACTGTGTACTGGCAGGGAGAGACTTACACATCTCTCTCAGGATTTGCTGATAGAGAGGCTTTGTAGGGACAGGCAGAGACTTACACATCTGGCTCAGGCTCTGCTGACGGAGAGGCTGTGTACCGACAAGGAGAAGTTTACACATCTGGCTGAGAACTTGAAGCTGGAGAGACTGTGCACTGAAAGGGAGAGACTTAAACATCTGGCTGAGAACTTGCTGATGGAGAGACTGTGTACTGACAGGGAGAGATTTACACATCTGGCTGAGGACTTGCTGTGGGAGCGGTTGTCTAATGACAGGGAGAGATTTACACATCTGGCTGAGGTCTTGCTGATGGAGAGACTATGCAATGACAGGGAGAGAATTACACATCTGTCTGAGGCTTTGCTGTTGGAGAGACTGTGAACTGACAGGGAGAGACTTACACATCTGGCTGAGGACTTGCTGATGGAGAGTCCGTGCTTTGACAGGGGGAGAATTACACATCTGTCTGAGGCCTTGCTGTTGGAGAAACTGTGAACTGACAGGGAGAGACTTACACATCTGACTGAGGACTTGCTGATGGAGAAACCGTGTACTGACAGGGAGAGGCTAAACATCTGGCTGAAGACTTGCTGAAGCGGAGAGACTTTGTACTGACAGGGAGAGACTTACACATCTGTCTGAGGACTTGCTGATGGAGAGGCTGTGCATTGACAGGGAGAGGTTTACACATCTGTCTGAGGACTTGCTGTTGGATAGACTGTGAACTGACAGGGAGAGACTTACACGTCTGACTGAGGACTTGCTGATGGAGAAACTGTGTACTGACAGGGAGAGGATAAACATTGGTTTGAGGACTTGATGATGGAGAGGCTATGTACTGACATGTAGCGATGTACACACCTAGCTGTGGACTTGCTGATGGAGAGGCTCAGTACTGACAGAGATCGACTTACGCATCTGGCTGAGGACTTACTGATGGAGAGACTGTGTACTGACAGGGAGAGACTTACGCATCTGGCTGAGGACTTGCTGATGGAGAGACTATGCAATGACAGGGAGAGAATTACACATGTGGCTGAGGGCTTGCTGTTGGAGAGACTGTGAACTGACAGGAAGAGACTTACACATCTGGCTGAGGACTTGCTTATGGGGAGTCTGTGTACTGACAGGGAGAGTCTTACACATCTGACTGAGGACTTGCTGATGGAGAAACAGTGTGCTGACAGGGAGAGACTAAACATTGGTTTCAGGACTTGATGATGGAGAGACTGTGTACTGACAGGGAGAGATGTACACACCGAGCTGTGGACTTGCTGATGAAGAGGCTCAGTACTGACAGAGATCGACTTACGCATCTGGCTGAGGACTTACTGATGGAGAGACTGTGTACTGACAGGGAGAGACTTACGCATCTGGCTGAGGACTTGCTGATGGAGAGACTATGCAATGACAGGGAGAGAATTACACATGTGGCTGAGGGCTTGCTGTTGGAGAGACTGTGAACTGACAGGAAGAGACTTACACATCTGGCTGAGGACTTGCTTATGGAGAGTCTGTGTACTGACAGGGAGAGTCTTACACATCTGACTGAGGACTTGCTGATGGAGAAACAGTGTGCTGACAGGGAGAGACTAAACATTGGTTTCAGGACTTGATGATGGAGAGACTGTGTACTGACAGGGAGAGATGTACACACCGAGCTGTGGACTTGCTGATGAAGAGGCTCAGTACTGACAGAGATCGACTTAAGCATCTGGCTGAGGACCTGCTTTTGGAGAGACTGGGTACTGACAGGGAGAGACTTACACATCTGGCTGACGACCTGCTGATGGAGAGACTGTGTAATGACAGGGAGAGACTTACACATCAGGCTGAGGTCCTGCTGATGGAAAGACTTTGAACTGACAGGGAGAGTGTTACACATGTGGCTGAGGACTTGCTGATGGAGAGACTGTGTACTGTCATGCAGCGGCTAACACATCTGGCTGAAGACTTGCTGATGGAAAGAACGTGTACTGACAGGGAGAGACTTACACATCTGGCTGAGGACTTGCTGATGGAGAGACTATGCTATGACACGGAGAGAATTACACATCAGTCTGAGGACTTGCTGTTGGAGAGACTGTGAACTGACAGGGAGAGACTAACACTTCTGGCTCAGGACTTGCTGTTGGAGAAACTGTGTACTGACAGGGAGAGGATAAACATTGGTTTGAGGACTTGATGATGGAGAGGCTATGTACTGACATGGAGAGATGTGCTCACCGAGCTGTGGACTTGCTGATGAAGAGGCTCAGTACTGAAAGAGATCGACTTAAGCATCTGGTTGAGGACCTGCTGTTGGAGAGACTGTTTACTGACAGGGAGAGACTTACACATCTGGCTGAGGACCTGCTGATGGAGAGACTGTGTACTGACAGGGAGAGACTTACACATCAGACTGAGGTCCTGCTGATGGAAAGACTTTGAACTGGCAGGGAGAGTTTTACACATGTGGCTGAGGACTTGCTGATGGAGAGACTGAGTACTCTCATGCAGCGGCTAACACATCTGGCTGAAGACTTGCTGATGGAAAGACCGTGTACTGACAGGGAGAGACTTACACATGTGGCTGAGGACTTGCTGATGGAGAGACTGTGTAATGACAAGGAGAGACTTTCACATCTGGCTGAGGACTTGCTGATGGAGAGACTGTGTACTGACAGGGAAAGACTGACACATCTGGATGAGGACCTGATGGAAACACTGTGTACCGACAGGGAGAGACTTTCACATATGGCTGAGGACTTGCTGATGGAGAGACTGTGTACTGAAAGGGAAAAACTTCCACATCTGGCTGAGGACCTGCTGATGGAAATACTGTGTACTGACAGGGAGAGACTTAGACATCTGGCTGAGGACTTGCTGATGGAGAGACTGTGTACTGAAAGGGAGAGACTTACGCATCTGGCTGAGGACTTGCTGGTGGAGAGAGTATGCAATGACAGGGAGAGAATTACACATCTGTCTGAGGACTTGCTGTTGGTGAGACTGTGAACTGACAGGGAGAGACTTACACATCTGGCTCAGGTCTTGCTGTTGGTGAAAATGTGTACTGACAGGGAGTGACTAAACATTGGTTTGAGGACTTGAAAATGGAGAGGCTATGTCCTGACAGGGAGAGATGTACACACCTAGCTGTGCACTTGCTGATGGAGAGGCTCAGTACTGAGAGAGATCGACTTAAGCATCTGGCTGAGGACCTGCTGTTGGAGAGACTGTGTACTGACAGGGAGCGTCTTACACATATGGCTGAGGACCTGCTGATGGTAAGACTTTGCACTGACAGGGAGAGACTTACACATGTGGCTGAGGACTTGCTGATGGAGAGACGGTGTGCTGACATGCAGCGGCTAACACATCTGGTTGAAGACTTGCTGAAGCAGAGAGACTTTGTACTGACAGGGAGAGACTTACACATCTGTCAGATGACTTGCTGACGGAGAGTCTGTGTATTGACAGGGAGAGATTTACACAACTGGCTGCGGAGTAGCTGATAGAGAGGCTGTGTACCGACAAGGAGAAGTTTACACATCTGGCTGAGAACTTGAAGCTGGAGAGACTGTGTACTGAAAGGGAGAGACTTAAACATCTGGCTGAGAACTTGCTGATGGAGAGACTGTGTACTGGCAGGGAGAGACTTACACATCTCTCTCAGGATTTGCTGATAGAGAGGCTTTGTAGGGACAGGCAGAGACTTACACATCTGGCTCAGGCTCTGCTGACGGAGAGGCTGTGTACCGACAAGGAGAAGTTTACACATCTGGCTGAGAACTTGAAGCTGGAGAGACTGTGTACTGAAAGGGAGAGACTTAAACATCTGGCTGAGAACTTGCTGATGGAGAGACTGTGTACTGACAGGGAGAGATTTACACATCTGGCTGAGGACTTGCTGTGGGAGCGGTTGTCTAATGACAGGGAGAGATTTACACATCTGGCTGAGGTCTTGCTGATGGAGAGACTATGCAATGACAGGGAGAGAATTACACATCTGTCTGAGGCTTTGCTGTTGGAGAGACTGTGAACTGACAGGGAGAGACTTACACATCTGGCTGAGGACTTGCTGATGGAGAGTCCGTGCTTTGACAGGGAGAGAATTACACATCTGTCTGAGGCCTTGCTGTTGGAGAAACTGTGAACTGACAGGGAGAGACTTACACATCTGACTGAGGACTTGCTGATGGAGAAACTGTGTACTGACAGGGAGAGACTAAACATTGGTTTGAGGACTTGATGATGGAGAGGCTATGTACTGACAGGGAGAGATGTGCACACCTAGCTGTGGACCTGCTGATAGAGAGGCTGTGTACTGACAAGGAGAAGTTTACACATCTGGCTGCGAACTTGAAGCTGGAGAGACTGTGTACTGAAAGGGAGAGACTTAAACATCTGGCTGAGAACTTGCTGATGGAGAGACTGTGTACTGACAGGGAGAGATTTACACATCTGGCTGAGGACTTGCTGTGGGAGCGGTTGTCTACTGACAGGGAGAGATTTACACATCTGGCTGAGGACTTGCTGATGGAGAGACTGTGTATTGACAGGGAGAGATTTACACATCTGGCTGCGGAGTTGCTGATAGAGAGGCTGTGTACTGACAAGGAGAAGTTTACACATCTGGCTGCGAACTTGAAGCTGGAGAGACTGTGTACTGAAAGGGAGAGACTTAAACATCTGGCTGAGAACTTGCTGATGGAGAGACTGTGTACTGACAGGGAGAGATTTACACATCTGGCTGAGGACTTGCTGTGGGAGCGGTTGTCTACTGACAGGGAGAGATTTACACATCTGGCTGAGGTCTTGCTGATGGAGAGACTATGCAATGACAGGGAGAGATTTACACATCTGTCTCAGGCCTTGCAGTTGGAGAGACTGTGAACTGACAGGGAGAGACTTACACATCTGACTGAGGACTTGCTGATGGAGAAACCGTGTACTGACAGGGAGAGGCTAAACATTGGTTTGAGGACTTGATGATGGAGAGGCTATGTACTGACAGGGAGAGATGTGCACACCTAGCTGTGGACTTGCTGATGGAGAGACTATGCTATGACACGGAGAGAATTACACATCAGTCTGAGGACTTGCTGTTGGAGAGACTGTGAACTGACAGGGAGAGACTTAGACATCTGGCTCAGGACGTGCTGTTGGAGAAACTGTGTACTGACAGGGAGAGACTAAAGGTTTGTTTGAGGACTTGATGATGGAGAGGCTATGTCCTGACAGGGATAGATGTACACACCTAGCTGTGGACTTGCTGATGGAGAGGCTCAGAACTGAGAGAGATCGACTTAAGCATCGGGCTGAGGACCTGCTGATGGAAAGACTTTGTACTGACAGGGAGAGACTTACACATCTGGCTGAAGACTTGCTGATGGAAAGACTTTGTACTGACAGGGAGAGACTTACACAAGTGGCCGAGGACTTGCTGATGGAGAGACTGTGTACTGGCATGCAGCGGCTAACACATCTGGCTGAAGACATGCTGAAGCGGAGAGACTTTGCACTGACAGGGAGAGACTTACACATCTGGCTGAGGACTTGCTTATGGAGAGTCTGTGTACTGACAGGGAGAGTCTTACACATCTGACTGAGGACTTGCTGATGGAGAAACAGTGTGCTGACAGGGAGAGACTAAACATTGGTTTGAGGACTTGATGATGGAGAGGCTATGTACTGACAGGGAGAGATGTGCACACCTAGCTGTGGACTTGCTGATGGAGAGGCTCAGTACTGACAGAGATCGACTTACACATCTGGCTGAGGACTTGCTGATGGAGAGACTGTGTACTGACAGGGAGGGATTTACACATCTGGCTGAGGACTTGCTGATAGAGAGGCTGTGTACCGACAGGGAGAGGTTTACACATCTGGCTGAGAACTTGAAGCTGGAGAGACTGTGTACTGACAGGGAGAGACTTAAACATCTGGCTGAGAACTTGCTGATGGAGAGACTGTGTACTGACAGGGAGAGTTTTACACATCTGGCTGAAGACTTGCTGAAGCGGAGAGACTTTGTACTGACAGGGAGAGACATACACATCTGTCTGAGGACTTGCTGATGGAGAGGCTGTGCAATGACAGGGAGAGATTTACACATCTGGCTGAGGACTTGCTGAGAGAGTGGCTGTGTACCGACAGGGAGAGGTTTACACATCTGGCTGAGGACTTGCTGTGGGAGCAGTTGTCTAATGACAAGGAGAGATTTACACATCTGGCTGAGGTCTTGCTGATGGAGAGACTATGCAATGACAGGGAGAGAATTACACATCTGTCTGAGGCTTTGCTGTTGGAGAGACTGTGAACTGACAGGGAGAGACTTACACATCTGGCTGAGGACTTGCTGATGGAGAGTCCGTGCATTGACAGGGAGAGAATTACACATCTGTCTGAGGCCTTGCTGTTGGAGAAAATGTGAATTGACAAGGAGAGACTTACACATCTGACTGAGGACTTGCTGATGGAGAAACTGTGTACTGACAGGGAGAGGCTAAACATTGGTTTGAGGACGTGATGATGGAGAGGCTATGTACTGACAGGGAGAGATGTGCACACCAGCTGTGGACTTGCTGATGGAGAGGCTCAGTACTGACAGAGATCGACTTACACATCTGGCTGAGGACTTGCTGATGGAGAGACTGTGTATTGACAGGGAGAGATTTACACATCTGGCTGCGGAGTTGCTGATAGAGAGGCTGTGTACCGACAAGGAGAATTTTACACATCTGGCTGAGAACTTGAAGCTGGAGAGACTGTGTACTGAAAGGGAGAGACTTAAACATCTGGCTGAGAACTTGCTGATGGAGAGACTGTGTACTGACCGGGAGAGATTTACACATCTGGCTGAGGACTTGCTGTGGGAGCGGTTGTCTACTGACAGGGAGAGATTTACACATCTGGCTGCGGAGTTGCTGATAGAGAGGCTGTGTACCGACAAGGAGAATTTTACACATCTGGCTGAGAACTTGAAGCTGGAGAGACTGTGTACTGAAAGGGAGAGACTTAAACATCTGGCTGAGAACTTGCTGATGGAGAGACTGTGTACTGACAGGGAGAGATTTACACATCTGGCTGAGGACTTGCTGTGGGAGCGGTTGTCTACTGACAGGGAGAGATTTACACATCTGGCTGAGGTCTTGCTGATGGAGAGACTATGCAATGACAGGGAGAGAATTACACATCTGTCTGAGGCCTTGCAGTTGGAGAAACTGTGAACTGACAGGGAGAGACTTACACATCTGACTGAGGACTTGCTGATGGAGAAACCGTGTACTGACAGGGAGAGGCTAAACATTGGTTTGAGGACTTGATGATGGAGAGGCTATGTACTGACAGGGAGAGATGTGCACACCTAGCTGTGGACTTGCTGATGGAGAGGCTCAGTACTGACAGAGATCGACTTACACATCCGGCTGAGGACTTGCTGATGGAGAGACTGTGTACTGACAGGGAGAGATTTACACATCTGGCTGAGGACTTGCTGATAGAGAGGCTGTGTACCGACAGGGAGAGGTTTACATATCTGGCTGAGAACTTGAAGCTGGAGAGACTGTGTACTGAAAGGGAGAGACTTAAACATCTGGCTGAGAACTTGCTGATGGAGAGACTGTGTACTGACCGGGAGAGATTTACACATCTGGCTGAGGACTTGCTGTGGGAGCGGTTGTCTACTGACAGGGAGAGATTTACACATCTGGCTGCGGAGTTGCTGATAGAGAGGCTGTGTACCGACAAGGAGAATTTTACACATCTGGCTGAGAACTTGAAGCTGGAGAGACTGTGTACTGAAAGGGAGAGACTTAAACATCTGGCTGAGAACTTGCTGATGGAGAGACTGTGTACTGACAGGGAGAGATTTACACATCTGGCTGAGGACTTGCTGTGGGAGCGGTTGTCTACTGACAGGGAGAGATTTACACATCTGGCTGAGGTCTTGCTGATGGAGAGACTATGCAATGACAGGGAGAGAATTACACATCTGTCTGAGGCCTTGCAGTTGGAGAAACTGTGAACTGACAGGGAGAGACTTACACATCTGACTGAGGACTTGCTGATGGAGAAACCGTGTACTGACAGGGAGAGGCTAAACATTGGTTTGAGGACTTGATGATGGAGAGGCTATGTACTGACAGGGAGAGATGTGCACACCTAGCTGTGGACTTGCTGATGGAGAGGCTCAGTACTGACAGAGATCGACTTACACATCCGGCTGAGGACTTGCTGATGGAGAGACTGTGTACTGACAGGGAGAGATTTACACATCTGGCTGAGGACTTGCTGATAGAGAGGCTGTGTACCGACAGGGAGAGGTTTACATATCTGGCTGAGAACTTGAAGCTGGAGAGACTGTGTACTGACAGGGAGAGACTTAAACATTTGGCTGAGAACTTGCTGATGGAGAGACTGTGTACTGACAGGGAGAGGTTTACACATCTGGCTGAAGACTTGCTGAAGCGGAGAGACTTTGTACTGACAGGGAGAGACTTACACATCTGTCTGAGGACTTGCTGATGGAGAGGCTGTGCATTGACAGGGAGAGATTTACACATCTGGCTGAGGACTTGCTGAGAGAGAGGCTGTGTACCGACAGGGAGAGGTTTACACATCTGTCTGAGGACTTGCTGTTGGATAGACTGTGAACTGACAGGGAGAGACTTACACATCTGACTGAGGACTTGCTGATGGAGAAACTGTGTACTGACAGGGAGAGGATAAACATTGGTTTGAGGACTTGATGATGGAGAGGCTATGTACTGACAGGGAGAGATGTACACACCTAGCTGTGGACTTGCTGATGGAGAGGCTCAGTACTGACAGAGATCGACTTACACATCTGGCTGAGGACTTACTGATGGAGAGACTGTGTATTGACAGGGAGAGACTTACGCATCTGGCTGAGGACTTGCTGATGGAGAGACTATGCAATGACAGGGAGAGAATTACACATGTGGCTGAGGGCTTGCTGTTGGAGAGACTGTGAACTGACAGGAAGAGACTTACACATCTGGCTGAGGACTTGCTTATGGAGAGTCTGTGTACTGACAGGGAGAGTCTTACACATCTGACTGAGGACTTGCTGATGGAGAAACAGTGTGCTGACAGGGAGAGACTAAACATTGTTTTCAGGACTTGATGATGGAGAGACTGTGTACTGACAGGGAGAGATGTACACACCGAGCTGTGGACTTGCTGATGAAGAGGCTCAGTACTGACAGAGATCGACTTAAGCATCTGGCTGAGGACCTGCTTTTGGAGAGACTGGGTACTGACAGGGAGAGACTTACACATCTGGCTGACGACCTGCTGATGGAGAGACTGTGTAATGACAGGGAGAGACTTACACATCAGGCTGAGGTCCTGCTGATGGAAAGACTTTGAACTGACAGGGAGAGTGTTACACATGTGGCTGAGGACTTGCTGATGGAGAGACTGTGTACTGTCATGCAGCGGCTAACACATCTGGCTGAAGACTTGCTGATGGAAAGACCGTGTACTGACAGGGAGAGACTTACACATCTGGCTGAGGACTTGCTGATGGAGAGACTATGCTATGACACGGAGAGAATTACACATCAGTCTGAGGACTTGCTGTTGGAGAGACTGTGAACTGACAGGGAGAGACTTACACATCTGGCTCAGGACTTGCTGTTGGAGAAACTGTGTACTGACAGGGAGAGACTAAGATTGGTTTGAGGACTTGATGATGGAGAGGCTATGTCCTGACAGGGATAGATGTACACACCTAGCTGTGGACTTGCTGATGGAGAGGCTCAGAACTGAGAGAGATCGACTTAAGCATCGGGCTGAGGACCTGCTGATGGAAAGACTTTGCACTGACAGGGAGAGACTTACACATCTGGCTGAAGACTTGCTGATGGAGAGACAGTGTACTGACAGGGAGAGACTGACACATGTGGCTGAGGAGTTGCTGATGGAGAGACTGTGTAATGACAAGGAGAGACTTTCACATCTGGCTGAGGACTTGCAAATGGAGAGACTGTGTACTGACAGGGAAAGACTTACACATCTGGATGAGGACCTGATGGAAACACTGTGTACTGACAGGGAGAGACTTTCACATATGGCTGAGGACTTGCTGATGGAGAGACTGTGTACTGAAAGGGAAAGACTTACACATCTGGCTGAGGACCTTCTGATGGAAAGACTGTGTACTGACAGGGAGAGACTGACACATCTGGCTGAGGACTTGCTGATGGAGAGACTATGCAATGACAGGGAGAGAATTACACATCAGTCTGAGGACTTGCTGTTGGAGAGACTGTGAACTGACAGGGAGAGACTTACACATCTGGCTGAGGATTTGTTAATGGAGAGACTGTGTACTGACAGGGAGAGACTAAACAATGGTTTGAGCCTTGATGATGGAGGGGCTATGTACTGACAGGGAGAGATGTAAACACCCAGCTGTGGACTTGCTGATGGAGACTCTCAGTGCTGACAGAGATCGATTTAAGTATCTGGCTGAGGACCTGCTTTTGGAGAGACTGGGTACTGACAGGGAGAGACTTACACATCTGGCTGAGGACCTGCTGATGGAGAGACTGTGTACTGAATGGGAGCGTCTTTCAGATCTGGCTGAGGACCTTATGATGGAAAGACTTTGTACTGACAGGGAGAGACTTAGACATGTGGCTGAGGACTTGCTCATGGAGAGATTGTGTACTGACATGCAGCGGCTAACACATCTGGCTGAAGACTTGCTGAAGCGGAGAGACTTTGTACTGACAGGGAGAGACTTACACATCTGTCTGAGGACTTGCTGACGGAGAGGCTGTGTATTGACAGGGAGAGATTTACACATCTGGCTGAGGACTTGCTGTGGGAGCGGCTGTCTACTGACAGGGAGAGATTAACACATCTGGCTGAGGACTTGCTGATAGAGAGGATGTGTACGGACAGGGAGTGGTTTACACATCTGGCTGAGGACTTGCTGATGGAGAGACTGCGTACTGACAGGGAGAGACTTAAACATCTGGCTGAGAACTTGCTGATGGAGAGACTTTGTACTGACAGAGAGATTTACACATCTGGCAGAGGACTTGCTGATGGACAGACTGTGTAATGACAGGGAGAGACTTACACATCTGGCTGAGGACTTCCTCATGGAAAGACTTTGTACTGACAGGGAGAGACTTAGTCATGTGGCTGAGGACTTGCTCATGGTGAGATTGTGTACTGACATGCAGCGGCTAACACAGCTGGCTGAAGACTTGCTGAAGCGGAGAGACTTTGTACTGACAGGGAGAGACTTACACATCTGTCTGAGGACTTGCTGACGGAGAGGCTGTGTATTGACAGGGAGAGATTTACACATCTGGCTGAGGACTTGCTGTGGGAGCGGCTGTCTACTGACAGGGAGAGATTAACACATCTGGCTGAGGACTTGCTGATAGAGAGGATGTGTACCGACAGGGAGTGGTTTACACATCTGGCTGAGGACTTGCTGATGGAGAGACTGCGTACTGACAGGGAGAGACTTAAACATCTGGCTGAGAACTTGCTGATGGAGAGACTGTGTACTGACAGAGAGAGATTTACACATCTGGCAGAGGACTTGCTGATGGACAGACTGTGTAATGACAGGGAGAGACATACACATCTGGCTGAGGACTTGCTGATGGAAAGACATTGTACTGACAGGGAGAGACTTAGACATGTGGCTGAGGACTTGCTCATGGAGAGATTGTGTACTGACATGCAGTGGCTAACACATCTGGCTGAAGACTTGCTGAAGCAGAGAGACTTTGTACTGACAGGGAGAGACTTACACATCTGTCTGAGGACTTGTTGACGGAGAGGCTGTGTATTGACAAGGAGAGATTTACACATCTGTCTGAGGACTTGCTGTGGGAGCGGCTGTCGACTGACAGGGAGAGATTTATACATCTGGCTGAGGACTTGCTGATGGAGAAACTATGCAATGACAAGGAGAGAATTACACATCTGTCTGAGGACTTGCTGTTGGAGAGACTGTGAACAGACAGGGAGAGACTTACACATCTGGCTGAGGACTTGCTGATGGAGAGTCTGTGTATTGACCGGGAGAGACTTAGACGTCTGACTGAGGACATGCTGATGGAGAAACTGTGTACTGACAGGCAGAGGCTAAACATTGGTTTGAGGACTTGATGATGGAGAGGCGATGTACTGACAGGGAGAGATGTACACACCTCGCTGTGGACTTGCTGATGGAGACGCTCAGTACTGACAGAGATCGACTTACACATCTGGCTGAGGACTTGCTGATGGAGAGACTGGGTACTGACAGGGAGAGTTTTACACATCTGGCTGAAGACTTGCTGAAGCGGAGAGACTTTGTACTGACAGGGAGAGACTTACACATCTGTCTGAGGACTTGCTGATGGAGAGGCTGTGTATTGACAGGGAGAGATTTACACATCTGGCTGAGGACTTGCTGATAGAGAGGCTGTGTACTGACAGGGAGAGGTTTACACATCTGGCTGAGGACTTGCTGTGGGAGCGGCTGTCTACTGACAGAGAGATATTTACGCATCTGTCTGAGGACTTGCTGTTGGAGAGACTGTGAACTGACAGGGAGAGACTTACACGTCTGACTGAGGACTTGCTGATGGAGAAACTGTGTACTGACAGGGAGAGGCTAAACATTGGTTTGAGGACTTGATGATGGAGAGGCGATGTACTGACAGGGAGAGATGTACACACCTCGCTGTGGACTTGCTGATGGAGAGGCTCAGTACTGACAGAGATCGACTTAAGCATCTGGCTGAGGAACTGCTGTTGGAGAGACTGTGTACTGTCAGGGTGAGATTACACATCTGGCTGAGGACCTGCTGATGGAGAGACTGTGTACTGACAGGGAGAGACTTACACATCTGGCTGAGGACCTGCTGAAGGAAAGACTTTGAACTGACAGGGAGAGACTTACACATCTGGCTGAGGACTTGCTGATGGAGAGACTGTGTAGTGACAGAGAGAGAGACCTACAAAACTGGCTGAGGACTTGCTGATGGAGAGACATTATACTGATAGGGAGAGATCTGCACATCTGGCTGAGGACTTGCTGATGGAGGGATTGTGTACTGACAGGGAGAGAGTTACTCATCTGGCTGAGGATTTGCTGATGGAGAGACTGTGTACTGACAGGGAGAGACCTACACATCAGGCTGAGCAACGCTGATGGAAAGACTGTGTACTGAAAGGGAGAGACTTACACATCTGGCTGAGATCTTGCTGATGGAGAGACTGTGTACTTTAAGGGACAGAACTACACATCTGGCTGAAGACTTGCTGATGGAAAGACTGTGTCCTGACAGGGAGCGACTTACACATCTGGCTGAGGACATGCTGATGGAGAGACTGTGTACTCACAGGGAGAGACTTACACATCTGGCTGAGGACTTGCTGATAGAGAGGCTGTGTACCGACAGGGAGAGGTTTACACATCTGTCTGAGGACTTGCTGATAGAGAGGCTGTGTACCGACAGGGAGAGGTTTACACATCTGTCTGAGGACTTGCTGTTGGATAGACTGTGAACTGACAGGGAGAGACTTACACGTCTGACTGAGGACTTGCTGATGGAGAAACTGTGTACTGACAGGGAGAGGATAAACATTGGTTTGAGGACTTGATGATGGAGAGGCTCAGTACTGACATGGAGAGATGTGCACACCGAGCTGTGGACTTGCTGATGAAGAGGCTCAGTACTGAAAGAGATCGACTTAAGCATCTGGCTGAGGACCTGCTTTTGGAGAGACTGTGTACTGACAGGGAGAGACTTACACATCAGACTGAGGTCCTGCTGATGGAAAGACTTTGAACTGGCAGGGAGAGTTTTACACATGTGGCTGAGGACTTGCTGATGGAGAGACTGAGTACTCTCATGCAGCGGCTAACACATCTGGCTGAAGATTGCTGATGGAACGACCGTGTACTGACATGGAGAGACTTACACATCTGGCCGAGGACTTGCTGATGGAGAGACTGTGTACTGACAGGGAGAGACTTACACATCTGGCTGAAGACTTGCTGATGGAGAGACTGTGTACTGAGAGGGAGAGACTTCCACATGTGGCTGAGGACTTGCTGATGGAGAGACTGTGTAATGACAAGGAGAGACTTTCACATCTGGCTGAGGACTTGCTGATGGAGAGACTGTGTACTGACAGGGAAAGACTGACACATCTGGATGAGGACCTGATGGAAACACTGTGTACTGACAGGGAGAGACTTTCACATATGGCTGAGGACTTGCTGATGGAGAGACTGTGTACTGAAAGGGAAAGACTTACACATCTGGCTGAGGACCTGCTGATGGAAATACTGTGTACTGACAGGGAAAGACTGACACATCTGGATGAGGACCTGATGGAAACACTGTGTACTGACAGGGAGAGACTTTCACATATGGCTGAGGACTTGCTGATGGAGAGGATATGTACTGAAAGGGAGAGACTTACGCATCTGGCTGAGGACTTGCTGGTGGAGAGAGTATGCAATGACAGGGAGAGAATTACACATCTGTCTGAGGACTTGCTGTTGGTGAGACTGTGAACTGACAGGGAGAGACTTACACATCTAGCTCAGGTCTTGCTGTTGGTGAAAATGTGTACTGACAGGGAGTGACTAAACATTGGTTTGAGGACTTGATGATGGAGAGGCTATGTCCTGACAGGGAGAGATGTACACACCTAGCTGTGCACTTGCTGATGGAGAGGCTCAGTACTGAGAGAGATCGACTTAAGCATCTGGCTGAGGACCTGCTGTTGGAGAGACTGTGTACTGACAGGGAGCGTCTTACACATCTGGCTGAGGACCTGCTGATGTTAAGACTTTGCACTGACAGGGAGAGACTTACACATGTGGCTGAGGACTTGCTGATGGAGAGACGGTGTGCTGACATGCAGCGGCTAACACATCTGGCTGAAGACTTGCTGAAGCAGAGAGACTTTGTACTGACAGGGAGAGACTTACACATCTGTCTGAGGACTTGCTGACGGAGAGACTGTGTATTGACAGGGAGAGATTTACACAACTGGCTGCGGAGTAGCTGATAGAGAGGCTGTGTACCGACAAGGAGAAGTTTACACATCTGGCTGAGAACTTGAAGCTGGAGAGACTGTGTACTGAAAGGGAGAGACTTAAACATCTGGCTGAGAACTTGCTGATGGAGAGACTGTGTACTGGCAGGGAGAGACTTACACATCTCTCTCAGGATTTGCTGATAGAGAGGCTTTGTAGGGACAGGCAGAGACTTACACATCTGGCTCAGGCTCTGCTGACGGAGAGGCTGTGTACCGACAAGGAGAAGTTTACACATCTGGCTGAGAACTTGAAGCTGGAGAGACTGTGCACTGAAAGGGAGAGACTTAAACATCTGGCTGAGAACTTGCTGATGGAGAGACTGTGTACTGACAGGGAGAGATTTACACATCTGGCTGAGGACTTGCTGTGGGAGCGGTTGTCTAATGACAGGGAGAGATTTACACATCTGGCTGAGGTCTTGCTGATGGAGAGACTATGCAATGACAGGGAGAGAATTACACATCTGTCTGAGGCTTTGCTGTTGGAGAGACTGTGAACTGACAGGGAGAGACTTACACATCTGGCTGAGGACTTGCTGATGGAGAGTCCGTGCTTTGACAGGGGGAGAATTACACATCTGTCTGAGGCCTTGCTGTTGGAGAAACTGTGAACTGACAGGGAGAGACTTACACATCTGACTGAGGACTTGCTGATGGAGAAACCGTGTACTGACAGGGAGAGGCTAAACATCTGGCTGAAGACTTGCTGAAGCGGAGAGACTTTGTACTGACAGGGAGAGACTTACACATCTGTCTGAGGACTTGCTGATGGAGAGGCTGTGCATTGACAGGGAGAGGTTTACACATCTGTCTGAGGACTTGCTGTTGGATAGACTGTGAACTGACAGGGAGAGACTTACACGTCTGACTGAGGACTTGCTGATGGAGAAACTGTGTACTGACAGGGAGAGGATAAACATTGGTTTGAGGACTTGATGATGGAGAGGCTATGTACTGACATGGAGAGATGTACACACCTAGCTGTGGACTTGCTGATGGAGAGGCTCAGTACTGACAGAGATCGACTTACGCATCTGGCTGAGGACTTACTGATGGAGAGACTGTGTACTGACAGGGAGAGACTTACGCATCTGGCTGAGGACTTGCTGATGGAGAGACTATGCAATGACAGGGAGAGAATTACACATGTGGCTGAGGGCTTGCTGTTGGAGAGACTGTGAACTGACAGGAAGAGACTTACACATCTGGCTGAGGACTTGCTTATGGAGAGTCTGTGTACTGACAGGGAGAGTCTTACACATCTGACTGAGGACTTGCTGATGGAGAAACAGTGTGCTGACAGGGAGAGACTAAACATTGGTTTCAGGACTTGATGATGGAGAGACTGTGTACTGACAGGGAGAGATGTACACACCGAGCTGTGGACTTGCTGATGAAGAGGCTCAGTACTGACAGAGATCGACTTAAGCATCTGGCTGAGGACCTGCTTTTGGAGAGACTGGGTACTGACAGGGAGAGACTTACACATCTGGCTGACGACCTGCTGATGGAGAGACTGTGTAATGACAGGGAGAGACTTACACATCAGGCTGAGGTCCTGCTGATGGAAAGACTTTGAACTGACAGGGAGAGTGTTACACATGTGGCTGAGGACTTGCTGATGGAGAGACTGTGTACTGTCATGCAGCGGCTAACACATCTGGCTGAAGACTTGCTGATGGAAAGACCGTGTACTGACAGGGAGAGACTTAAACATCTGGCTGAGAACTTGCTGATGGAGAGACTGTGTACTGACAGGGAGAGATTTACACATCTGGCTGAGGACTTGCTGTGGGAGCGGTTGTCTAATGACAGGGAGAGATTTACACATCTGGCTGAGGTCTTGCTGATGGAGAGACTATGCAATGACAGGGAGAGAATTACACATCTGTCTGAGGCTTTGCTGTTGGAGAGACTGTGAACTGACAGGGAGAGACTTACACATCTGGCTGAGGACTTGCTGATGGAGAGTCCGTGCTTTGACAGGGGGAGAATTACACATCTGTCTGAGGCCTTGCTGTTGGAGAAACTGTGAACTGACAGGGAGAGACTTACACATCTGACTGAGGACTTGCTGATGGAGAAACCGTGTACTGACAGGGAGAGGCTAAACATCTGGCTGAAGACTTGCTGAAGCGGAGAGACTTTGTACTGACAGGGAGAGACTTACACATCTGTCTGAGGACTTGCTGATGGAGAGGCTGTGCATTGACAGGGAGAGGTTTACACATCTGTCTGAGGACTTGCTGTTGGATAGACTGTGAACTGACAGGGAGAGACTTACACGTCTGACTGAGGACTTGCTGATGGAGAAACTGTGTACTGACAGGGAGAGGATAAACATTGGTTTGAGGACTTGATGATGGAGAGGCTATGTACTGACATGGAGAGATGTACACACCTAGCTGTGGACTTGCTGATGGAGAGGCTCAGTACTGACAGAGATCGACTTAAGCATCTGGCTGAGGAACTGCTGTTGGAGAGACTGTGTACTGTCAGGGAGAGACTTACACATCTGGCTGAGGACCTGCTGATGGAGAGACTGTGTACTGACAGGGAGAGACTTACACATCTGGCTGAGGACCTGCTGAAGGAAAGACTTTGAACTGACAGGGAGAGACTTACACATCTGGCTGAGGACTTGCTGATGGAGAGACTGTGTAGTGACAGAGAGAGAGACCTACAAAACTGGCTGAGGACTTGCTGATGGAGAGACATTATACTGATAGGGAGAGATCTGCACATCTGGCTGAGGACTTGCTGATGGAGGGATTGTGTACTGACAGGGAGAGAGTTACTCATCTGGCTGAGGATTTGCTGATGGAGAGACTGTGTACTGACAGGGAGAGACCTACACATCAGGCTGAGCAACGCTGATGGAAAGACTGTGTACTGAAAGGGAGAGACTTACACATCTGGCTGAGATCTTGCTGATGGAGAGACTGTGTACTTTAAGGGACAGAACTACACATCTGGCTGAAGACTTGCTGATGGAAAGACTGTGTCCTGACAGGGAGCGACTTACACATCTGGCTGAGGACATGCTGATGGAGAGACTGTGTACTCACAGGGAGAGACTTACACATCTGGCTGAGGACTTGCTGATAGAGAGGCTGTGTACCGACAGGGAGAGGTTTACACATCTGTCTGAGGACTTGCTGATAGAGAGGCTGTGTACCGACAGGGAGAGGTTTACACATCTGTCTGAGGACTTGCTGTTGGATAGACTGTGAACTGACAGGGAGAGACTTACACGTCTGACTGAGGACTTGCTGATGGAGAAACTGTGTACTGACAGGGAGAGGATAAACATTGGTTTGAGGACTTGATGATGGAGAGGCTATGTACTGACATGGAGAGATGTGCACACCGAGCTGTGGACTTGCTGATGAAGAGGCTCAGTACTGAAAGAGATCGACTTAAGCATCTGGCTGAGGACCTGCTTTTGGAGAGACTGTGTACTGACAGGGAGAGACTTACACATCAGACTGAGGTCCTGCTGATGGAAAGACTTTGAACTGGCAGGGAGAGTTTTACACATGTGGCTGAGGACTTGCTGATGGAGAGACTGAGTACTCTCATGCAGCGGCTAACACATCTGGCTGAAGATTGCTGATGGAACGACCGTGTACTGACATGGAGAGACTTACACATCTGGCCGAGGACTTGCTGATGGAGAGACTGTGTACTGACAGGGAGAGACTTACACATCTGGCTGAAGACTTGCTGATGGAGAGACTGTGTACTGAGAGGGAGAGACTTCCACATGTGGCTGAGGACTTGCTGATGGAGAGACTGTGTAATGACAAGGAGAGACTTTCACATCTGGCTGAGGACTTGCTGATGGAGAGACTGTGTACTGACAGGGAAAGACTGACACATCTGGATGAGGACCTGATGGAAACACTGTGTACTGACAGGGAGAGACTTTCACATATGGCTGAGGACTTGCTGATGGAGAGACTGTGTACTGAAAGGGAAAGACTTACACATCTGGCTGAGGACCTGCTGATGGAAATACTGTGTACTGACAGGGAAAGACTGACACATCTGGATGAGGACCTGATGGAAACACTGTGTACTGACAGGGAGAGACTTTCACATATGGCTGAGGACTTGCTGATGGAGAGGATATGTACTGAAAGGGAGAGACTTACGCATCTGGCTGAGGACTTGCTGGTGGAGAGAGTATGCAATGACAGGGAGAGAATTACACATCTGTCTGAGGACTTGCTGTTGGTGAGACTGTGAACTGACAGGGAGAGACTTACACATCTAGCTCAGGTCTTGCTGTTGGTGAAAATGTGTACTGACAGGGAGTGACTAAACATTGGTTTGAGGACTTGATGATGGAGAGGCTATGTCCTGACAGGGAGAGATGTACACACCTAGCTGTGCACTTGCTGATGGAGAGGCTCAGTACTGAGAGAGATCGACTTAAGCATCTGGCTGAGGACCTGCTGTTGGAGAGACTGTGTACTGACAGGGAGCGTCTTACACATCTGGCTGAGGACCTGCTGATGTTAAGACTTTGCACTGACAGGGAGAGACTTACACATGTGGCTGAGGACTTGCTGATGGAGAGACGGTGTGCTGACATGCAGCGGCTAACACATCTGGCTGAAGACTTGCTGAAGCAGAGAGACTTTGTACTGACAGGGAGAGACTTACACATCTGTCTGAGGACTTGCTGACGGAGAGACTGTGTATTGACAGGGAGAGATTTACACAACTGGCTGCGGAGTAGCTGATAGAGAGGCTGTGTACCGACAAGGAGAAGTTTACACATCTGGCTGAGAACTTGAAGCTGGAGAGACTGTGTACTGAAAGGGAGAGACTTAAACATCTGGCTGAGAACTTGCTGATGGAGAGACTGTGTACTGGCAGGGAGAGACTTACACATCTCTCTCAGGATTTGCTGATAGAGAGGCTTTGTAGGGACAGGCAGAGACTTACACATCTGGCTCAGGCTCTGCTGACGGAGAGGCTGTGTACCGACAAGGAGAAGTTTACACATCTGGCTGAGAACTTGAAGCTGGAGAGACTGTGCACTGAAAGGGAGAGACTTAAACATCTGGCTGAGAACTTGCTGATGGAGAGACTGTGTACTGACAGGGAGAGATTTACACATCTGGCTGAGGACTTGCTGTGGGAGCGGTTGTCTAATGACAGGGAGAGATTTACACATCTGGCTGAGGTCTTGCTGATGGAGAGACTATGCAATGACAGGGAGAGAATTACACATCTGTCTGAGGCTTTGCTGTTGGAGAGACTGTGAACTGACAGGGAGAGACTTACACATCTGGCTGAGGACTTGCTGATGGAGAGTCCGTGCTTTGACAGGGGGAGAATTACACATCTGTCTGAGGCCTTGCTGTTGGAGAAACTGTGAACTGACAGGGAGAGACTTACACATCTGACTGAGGACTTGCTGATGGAGAAACCGTGTACTGACAGGGAGAGGCTAAACATCTGGCTGAAGACTTGCTGAAGCGGAGAGACTTTGTACTGACAGGGAGAGACTTACACATCTGTCTGAGGACTTGCTGATGGAGAGGCTGTGCATTGACAGGGAGAGGTTTACACATCTGTCTGAGGACTTGCTGTTGGATAGACTGTGAACTGACATGGAGAGATGTACACACCAAGCTGTGGACTTGCTGATGGAGAGGCTCAGTACTGACAGAGATCGACTTACGCATCTGGCTGAGGACTTACTGATGGAGAGACTGTGTACTGACAGGGAGAGACTTACGCATCTGGCTGAGGACTTGCTGATGGAGAGACTATGCAATGACAGGGAGAGAATTACACATGTGGCTGAGGGCTTGCTGTTGGAGAGACTGTGAACTGACAGGAAGAGACTTACACATCTGGCTGAGGACTTGCTTATGGAGAGTCTGTGTACTGACAGGGAGAGTCTTACACATCTGACTGAGGACTTGCTGATGGAGAAACAGTGTGCTGACAGGGAGAGACTAAACATTGGTTTCAGGACTTGATGATGGAGAGACTGTGTACTGACAGGGAGAGATGTACACACCGAGCTGTGGACTTGCTGATGAAGAGGCTCAGTACTGACAGAGATCGACTTAAGCATCTGGCTGAGGACCTGCTTTTGGAGAGACTGGGTACTGACAGGGAGAGACTTACACATCTGGCTGACGACCTGCTGATGGAGAGACTGTGTAATGACAGGGAGAGACTTACACATCAGGCTGAGGTCCTGCTGATGGAAAGACTTTGAACTGACAGGGAGAGTGTTACACATGTGGCTGAGGACTTGCTGATGGAGAGACTGTGTACTGTCATGCAGCGGCTAACACATCTGGCTGAAGACTTGCTGATGGAAAGACCGTGTACTGACAGGGAGAGACTTAAACATCTGGCTGAGAACTTGCTGATGGAGAGACTGTGTACTGACAGGGAGAGATTTACACATCTGGCTGAGGACTTGCTGTGGGAGCGGTTGTCTAATGACAGGGAGAGATTTACACATCTGGCTGAGGTCTTGCTGATGGAGAGACTATGCAATGACAGGGAGAGAATTACACATCTGTCTGAGGCTTTGCTGTTGGAGAGACTGTGAACTGACAGGGAGAGACTTACACATCTGGCTGAGGACTTGCTGATGGAGAGTCCGTGCTTTGACAGGGGGAGAATTACACATCTGTCTGAGGCCTTGCTGTTGGAGAAACTGTGAACTGACAGGGAGAGACTTACACATCTGACTGAGGACTTGCTGATGGAGAAACCGTGTACTGACAGGGAGAGGCTAAACATCTGGCTGAAGACTTGCTGAAGCGGAGAGACTTTGTACTGACAGGGAGAGACTTACACATCTGTCTGAGGACTTGCTGATGGAGAGGCTGTGCATTGACAGGGAGAGGTTTACACATCTGTCTGAGGACTTGCTGTTGGATAGACTGTGAACTGACAGGGAGAGACTTACACGTCTGACTGAGGACTTGCTGATGGAGAAACTGTGTACTGACAGGGAGAGGATAAACATTGGTTTGAGGACTTGATGATGGAGAGGCTATGTACTGACATGGAGAGATGTACACACCTAGCTGTGGACTTGCTGATGGAGAGGCTCAGTACTGACAGAGATCGACTTACGCATCTGGCTGAGGACTTACTGATGGAGAGACTGTGTACTGACAGGGAGAGACTTACGCATCTGGCTGAGGACTTGCTGATGGAGAGACTATGCAATGACAGGGAGAGAATTACACATGTGGCTGAGGGCTTGCTGTTGGAGAGACTGTGAACTGACAGGAAGAGACTTACACATCTGGCTGAGGACTTGCTTATGGAGAGTCTGTGTACTGACAGGGAGAGTCTTACACATCTGACTGAGGACTTGCTGATGGAGAAACAGTGTGCTGACAGGGAGAGACTAAACATTGGTTTCAGGACTTGATGATGGAGAGACTGTGTACTGACAGGGAGAGATGTACACACCGAGCTGTGGACTTGCTGATGAAGAGGCTCAGTACTGACAGAGATCGACTTAAGCATCTGGCTGAGGACCTGCTTTTGGAGAGACTGGGTACTGACAGGGAGAGACTTACACATCTGGCTGACGACCTGCTGATGGAGAGACTGTGTAATGACAGGGAGAGACTTACACATCAGGATGAGGTCCTGCTGATGGAAAGACTTTGAACTGACAGGGAGAGTGTTACACATGTGGCTGAGGACTTGCTGATGGAGAGACTGTGTACTGTCATGCAGCGGCTAACACATCTGGCTGAAGACTTGCTGATGGAAAGACCGTGTACTGACAGGGAGAGACTTACACATCTGGCTGAGGACTTGCTGATGGAGAGACTATGCTATGACACGGAGAGAATTACACATCAGTCTGAGGACTTGCTGTTGGAGAGACTGTGAACTGACAGGGAGAGACTAACACTTCTGGCTCAGGACTTGCTGTTGGAGAAACTGTGTACTGACAGGGAGAGGATAAACATTGGTTTGAGGACTTGATGATGGAGAGGCTATGTACTGACATGGAGAGATGTGCTCACCGAGCTGTGGACTTGCTGATGAAGAGGCTCAGTACTGAAAGAGATCGACTTAAGCATCTGGTTGAGGACCTGCTGTTGGAGAGACTGTTTACTGACAGGGAGAGACTTACACATCTGGCTGAGGACCTGCTGATGGAGAGACTGTGTACTGACAGGGAGAGACTTACACATCAGACTGAGGTCCTGCTGATGGAAAGACTTTGAACTGGCAGGGAGAGTTTTACACATGTGGCTGAGGACTTGCTGATGGAGAGACTGAGTACTCTCATGCAGCGGCTAACACATCTGGCTGAAGACTTGCTGATGGAAAGACCGTGTACTGACAGGGAGAGACTTACACATGTGGCTGAGGACTTGCTGATGGAGAGACTGTGTAATGACAAGGAGAGACTTTCACATCTGGCTGAGGACTTGCTGATGGAGAGACTGTGTACTGACAGGGAAAGACTGACACATCTGGATGAGGACCTGATGGAAACACTGTGTACCGACAGGGAGAGACTTTCACATATGGCTGAGGACTTGCTGATGGAGAGACTGTGTACTGAAAGGGAAAAACTTCCACATCTGGCTGAGGACCTGCTGATGGAAATACTGTGTACTGACAGGGAGAGACTTAGACATCTGGCTGAGGACTTGCTGATGGAGAGACTATGTACTGAAAGGGAGAGACTTACGCATCTGGCTGAGGAATTGCTGGTGGAGAGAGTATGCAATGACAGGGAGAGAATTACACATCTGTCTGAGGACTTGCTGTTGGTGAGACTGTGAACTGACAGGGAGAGACTTACACATCTGGCTCAGGTCTTGCTGTTGGTGAAAATGTGTACTGACAGGGAGTGACTAAACATTGGTTTGAGGACTTGATGATGGAGAGGCTATGTCCTGACAGGGAGAGATGTACACACCTAGCTGTGCACTTGCTGATGGAGAGGCTCAGTACTGAGAGAGATCGACTTAAGCATCTGGCTGAGGACCTGCTGTTGGAGAGACTGTGTACTGACAGGGAGCGTCTTACACATCTGGCTGAGGACCTGCTGATGGTAAGACTTTGCACTGACAGGGAGAGACTTACACATGTGGCTGAGGACTTGCTGATGGAGAGACGGTGTGCTGACATGCAGCGGCTAACACATCTGGTTGAAGACTTGCTGAAGCAGAGAGACTTTGTACTGACAGGGAGAGACTTACACATCTGTCAGATGACTTGCTGACGGAGAGTCTGTGTATTGACAGGGAGAGATTTACACAACTGGCTGCGGAGTAGCTGATAGAGAGGCTGTGTACCGACAAGGAGAAGTTTACACATCTGGCTGAGAACTTGAAGCTGGAGAGACTGTGTACTGAAAGGGAGAGACTTAAACATCTGGCTGAGAACTTGCTGATGGAGAGACTGTGTACTGGCAGGGAGAGACTTACACATCTCTCTCAGGATTTGCTGATAGAGAGGCTTTGTTGGGACAGGCAGAGACTTACACATCTGGCTCAGGCTCTGCTGACGGAGAGGCTGTATACCGACAAGGAGAAGTTTACACATCTGGCTGAGAACTTGAAGCTGGAGAGACTGTGGACTGAAAGGGAGAGACTTAAACATCTGGCTGAGAACTTGCTGATGGAGAGACTGTGTACTGACAGGGAGAGATTTACACATCTGGCTGAGGACTTGCTGTGGGAGTGGTTGTCTAATGACAGGGAGAGATTTACACATCTGGCTGAGGTCTTGCTGATGGAGAGACTATGCAATGACAGGGAGAGAATTACACATCTGTCTGAGGCTTTGCTGTTGGAGAGACTGTGAACTGACAGGGAGAGACTTACACATCTGGCTGAGGACTTGCTGATGGAGAGTCCGTGCTTTGACAGGGAGAGAATTACACATCTGTCTGAGGCCTTGCTGTTGGAGAAACTGTGAACTGACAGGGAGAGACTTACACATCTGACTGAGGACTTGCTGATGGAGAAACTGTGTACTGACAGGGAGAGGCTAAACATTGGTTTGAGGACTTGATGATGGAGAGGCTATGTACTGACAGGGAGAGATGTGCACACCTAGCTGTGGACTTGCTGATGGAGAGGCTCAGTACTGACAGAGATCGACTTACACATCTGGCTGAGGACTTGCTGATGGAGAGACTGTGTATTGACAGGGAGAGATTTACACATCTGGCTGCGGAGTTGCTGATAGAGAGGCTGTGTACTGACAAGGAGATGTTTACACATCTGGCTGCGAACTTGAAGCTGGAGAGACTGTGTACTGAAAGGGAGAGACTTAAACATCTGGCTGAGAACTTGCTGATGGAGAGACTGTGTACTGACAGGGAGAGATTTACACATCTGGCTGAGGACTTGCTGTGGGAGCGGTTGTCTACTGACAGGGAGAGATTTACACATCTGGCTGAGGTCTTGCTGATGGAGAGACTATGCAATGACAGGGAGAGATTTACACATCTGTCTCAGGCCTTGCAGTTGGAGAGACTGTGAACTGACAGGGAGAGACTTACACATCTGACTGAGGACTTGCTGATGGAGAAACCGTGTACTGACAGGGAGAGGCTAAACATTGGTTTGAGGACTTGATGATGGAGAGGCTATGTACTGACAGGGAGAGATGTGCACACCTAGCTGTGGACTTGCTGATGGAGAGACTATGCTATGACACGGAGAGAATTACACATCAGTCTGAGGACTTGCTGTTGGAGAGACTGTGAACTGACAGGGAGAGACTTAGACATCTGGCTCAGGACGTGCTGTTGGAGAAACTGTGTACTGACAGGGAGAGACTAAAGATTGGTTTGAGGACTTGATGATGGAGAGGCTATGTCCTGACAGGGATAGATGTACACACCTAGTTGTGGACTTGCTGATGGAGAGGCTCAGAACTGAGAGAGATCGACTTAAGCATCGGGCTGAGGACCTGCTGATGGAAAGACTTTGTACTGACAGGGAGAGACTTACACATCTGGCTGAAGACTTGCTGATGGAAAGACTTTGTACTGACAGGGAGAGACTTACACAAGTGGCCGAGGACTTGCTGATGGAGAGACTGTGTACTGACATGCAGCGGCTAACACATCTGGCTGAAGACATGCTGAAGCGGAGAGACTTTGCACTGACAGGGAGAGACTTACACATCTGGCTGAGGACTTGCTTATGGAGAGTCTGTGTACTGACAGGGAGAGTCTTACACATCTGACTGAGGACTTGCTGATGGAGAAACAGTGTGCTGACAGGGAGAGACTAAACATTGGTTTGAGGACTTGATGATGGAGAGGCTATGTACTGACAGGGAGAGATGTGCACACCTAGCTGTGGACTTGCTGATGGAGAGGCTCAGTACTGACAGAGATCGACTTACACATCTGGCTGAGGACTTGCTGATGGAGAGACTGTGTACTGACAGGGAGGGATTTACACATCTGGATGAGGACTTGCTGATAGAGAGGCTGTGTACCGACAGGGAGAGGTTTACACATCTGGCTGAGAACTTGAAGCTGGAGAGACTGTGTACTGACAGGGAGAGACTTAAACATCTGGCTGAGAACTTGCTGATGGAGAGACTGTGTACTGACAGGGAGAGTTTTACACATCTGGCTGAAGACTTGCTGAAGCGGAGAGACTTTGTACTGACAGGGAGAGACATACACATCTGTCTGAGGACTTGCTGATGGAGAGGCTGTGCAATGACAGGGAGAGATTTACACATCTGGCTGAGGACTTGCTGAGAGAGTGGCTGTGTACCGACAGGGAGAGGTTTACACATCTGGCTGAGGACTTGCTGTGGGAGCAGTTGTCTAATGACAAGGAGAGATTTACACATCTGGCTGAGGTCTTGCTGATGGAGAGACTATGCAATGACAGGGAGAGAATTACACATCTGTCTGAGGCTTTGCTGTTGGAGAGACTGTGAACTGACAGGGAGAGACTTACACATCTGGCTGAGGACTTGCTGATGGAGAGTCCGTGCATTGACAGGGAGAGAATTACACATCTGTCTGAGGCCTTGCTGTTGGAGAAAATGTGAATTGACAAGGAGAGACTTACACATCTGACTGAGGACTTGCTGATGGAGAAACTGTGTACTGACAGGGAGAGGCTAAACATTGGTTTGAGGACGTGATGATGGAGAGGCTATGTACTGACAGGGAGAGATGTGCACACCAGCTGTGGACTTGCTGATGGAGAGGCTCAGTACTGACAGAGATCGACTTACACATCTGGCTGAGGACTTGCTGATGGAGAGACTGTGTATTGACAGGGAGAGATTTACACATCTGGCTGCGGAGTTGCTGATAGAGAGGCTGTGTACCGACAAGGAGAATTTTACACATCTGGCTGAGAACTTGAAGCTGGAGAGACTGTGTACTGAAAGGGAGAGACTTAAACATCTGGCTGAGAACTTGCTGATGGAGAGACTGTGTACTGACCGGGAGAGATTTACACATCTGGCTGAGGACTTGCTGTGGGAGCGGTTGTCTACTGACAGGGAGAGATTTACACATCTGGCTGCGGAGTTGCTGATAGAGAGGCTGTGTACCGACAAGGAGAATTTTACACATCTGGCTGAGAACTTGAAGCTGGAGAGACTGTGTACTGAAAGGGAGAGACTTAAACATCTGGCTGAGAACTTGCTGATGGAGAGACTGTGTACTGACAGGGAGAGATTTACACATCTGGCTGAGGACTTGCTGTGGGAGCGGTTGTCTACTGACAGGGAGAGATTTACACATCTGGCTGAGGTCTTGCTGATGGAGAGACTATGCAATGACAGGGAGAGAATTACACATCTGTCTGAGGCCTTGCAGTTGGAGAAACTGTGAACTGACAGGGAGAGACTTACACATCTGACTGAGGACTTGCTGATGAAGAAACCGTGTACTGACAGGGAGAGGCTAAACATTGGTTTGAGGACTTGATGATGGAGAGGCTATGTACTGACAGGGAGAGATGTGCACACCTAGCTGTGGACTTGCTGATGGAGAGGCTCAGTACTGACAGAGATCAACTTACACATCCGGCTGAGGACTTGCTGATGGAGAGACTGTGTACTGACAGGGAGAGATTTACACATCTGGCTGAGGACTTGCTGATAGAGAGGCTGTGTACCGACAGGGAGAGGTTTACATATCTGGCTGAGAACTTGAAGCTGGAGAGACTGTGTACTGACAGGGAGAGACTTAAACATTTGGCTGAGAACTTGCTGATGGAGAGACTGTGTACTGACAGGGAGAGTTTTACACATCTGGCTGAAGACTTGCTGAAGCGGAGAGACTTTGTACTGACAGGGAGAGACTTACACATCTGTCTGAGGACTTGCTGATGGAGAGGCTGTGCATTGACAGGGAGAGATTTACACATCTGGCTGAGGACTTGCTGAGAGAGAGGCTGTGTACCGACAGGGAGAGGTTTACACATCTGTCTGAGGACTTGCTGTTGGATAGACTGTGAACTGACAGGGAGAGACTTACACATCTGACTGAGGACTTGCTGATGGAGAAACTGTGTACTGACAGGGAGAGGATAAACATTGGTTTGAGGACTTGATGATGGAGAGGCTATGTACTGACAGGGAGAGATGTACACACCTAGCTGTGGACTTGCTGATGGAGAGGCTCAGTACTGACAGAGATCGACTTACACATCTGGCTGAGGACTTACTGATGGAGAGACTGTGTATTGACAGGGAGAGACTTACGCATCTGGCTGAGGACTTGCTGATGGAGAGACTATGCAATGACAGGGAGAGAATTACACATGTGGCTGAGGGCTTGCTGTTGGAGAGACTGTGAACTGACAGGAAGAGACTTACACATCTGGCTGAGGACTTGCTTATGGAGAGTCTGTGTACTGACAGGGAGAGTCTTACACATCTGACTGAGGACTTGCTGATGGAGAAACAGTGTGCTGACAGGGAGAGACTAAACATTGGTTTCAGGACTTGATGATGGAGAGACTGTGTACTGACAGGGAGAGATGTACACACCGAGCTGTGGACTTGCTGATGAAGAGGCTCAGTACTGACAGAGATCGACTTAAGCATCTGGCTGAGGACCTGCTTTTGGAGAGACTGGGTACTGACAGGGAGAGACTTACACATCTGGCTGACGACCTGCTGATGGAGAGACTGTGTAATGACAGGGAGAGACTTACACATCAGGCTGAGGTCCTGCTGATGGAAAGACTTTGAACTGACAGGGAGAGTGTTACACATGTGGCTGAGGACTTGCTGATGGAGAGACTGTGTACTGTCATGCAGCGGCTAACACATCTGGCTGAAGACTTGCTGATGGAAAGACCGTGTACTGACAGGGAGAGACTTACACATCTGGCTGAGGACTTGCTGATGGAGAGACTATGCTATGACACGGAGAGAATTACACATCAGTCTGAGGACTTGCTGTTGGAGAGACTGTGAACTGACAGGGAGAGACTTACACATCTGGCTCAGGACTTGCTGTTGGAGAAACTGTGTACTGACAGGGAGAGACTAAGATTGGTTTGAGGACTTGATGATGGAGAGGCTATGTCCTGACAGGGATAGATGTACACACCTAGCTGTGGACTTGCTGATGGAGAGGCTCAGAACTGAGAGAGATCGACTTAAGCATCGGGCTGAGGACCTGCTGATGGAAAGACTTTGCACTGACAGGGAGAGACTTACACATCTGGCTGAAGACTTGCTGATGGAGAGACAGTGTACTGACAGGGAGAGACTGACACATGTGGCTGAGGAGTTGCTGATGGAGAGACTGTGTAATGACAAGGAGAGACTTTCACATCTGGCTGAGGACTTGCAAATGGAGAGACTGTGTACTGACAGGGAAAGACTTACACATCTGGATGAGGACCTGATGGAAACACTGTGTACTGACAGGGAGAGACTTTCACATATGGCTGAGGACTTGCTGATGGAGAGACTGTGTACTGAAAGGGAAAGACTTACACATCTGGCTGAGGACCTTCTGATGGAAAGACTGTGTACTGACAGGGAGAGACTGACACATCTGGCTGAGGACTTGCTGATGGAGAGACTATGCAATGACAGGGAGAGAATTACACATCAGTCTGAGGACTTGCTGTTGGAGAGACTGTGAACTGACAGGGAGAGACTTACACATCTGGCTGAGGATTTGTTAATGGAGAGACTGTGTACTGACAGGGAGAGACTAAACAATGGTTTGAGCCTTGATGATGGAGGGGCTATGTACTGACAGGGAGAGATGTAAACACCCAGCTGTGGACTTGCTGATGGAGACTCTCAGTGCTGACAGAGATCGATTTAAGTATCTGGCTGAGGACCTGCTTTTGGAGAGACTGGGTACTGACAGGGAGAGACTTACACATCTGGCTGAGGACCTGCTGATGGAGAGACTGTGTACTGAATGGGAGCGTCTTTCAGATCTGGCTGAGGACCTTATGATGGAAAGACTTTGTACTGACAGGGAGAGACTTAGACATGTGGCTGAGGACTTGCTCATGGAGAGATTGTGTACTGACATGCAGCGGCTAACACATCTGGCTGAAGACTTGCTGAAGCGGAGAGACTTTGTACTGACAGGGAGAGACTTACACATCTGTCTGAGGACTTGCTGACGGAGAGGCTGTGTATTGACAGGGAGAGATTTACACATCTGGCTGAGGACTTGCTGTGGGAGCGGCTGTCTACTGACAGGGAGAGATTAACACATCTGGCTGAGGACTTGCTGATAGAGAGGATGTGTACGGACAGGGAGTGGTTTACACATCTGGCTGAGGACTTGCTGATGGAGAGACTGCGTACTGACAGGGAGAGACTTAAACATCTGGCTGAGAACTTGCTGATGGAGAGACTTTGTACTGACAGAGAGATTTACACATCTGGCAGAGGACTTGCTGATGGACAGACTGTGTAATGACAGGGAGAGACTTACACATCTGGCTGAGGACTTCCTCATGGAAAGACTTTGTACTGACAGGGAGAGACTTAGTCATGTGGCTGAGGACTTGCTCATGGTGAGATTGTGTACTGACATGCAGCGGCTAACACAGCTGGCTGAAGACTTGCTGAAGCGGAGAGACTTTGTACTGACAGGGAGAGACTTACACATCTGTCTGAGGACTTGCTGACGGAGAGGCTGTGTATTGACAGGGAGAGATTTACACATCTGGCTGAGGACTTGCTGTGGGAGCGGCTGTCTACTGACAGGGAGAGATTAACACATCTGGCTGAGGACTTGCTGATAGAGAGGATGTGTACCGACAGGGAGTGGTTTACACATCTGGCTGAGGACTTGCTGATGGAGAGACTGCGTACTGACAGGGAGAGACTTAAACATCTGGCTGAGAACTTGCTGATGGAGAGACTGTGTACTGACAGAGAGAGATTTACACATCTGGCAGAGGACTTGCTGATGGACAGACTGTGTAATGACAGGGAGAGACATACACATCTGGCTGAGGACTTGCTGATGGAAAGACATTGTACTGACAGGGAGAGACTTAGACATGTGGCTGAGGACTTGCTCATGGAGAGATTGTGTACTGACATGCAGTGGCTAACACATCTGGCTGAAGACTTGCTGAAGCAGAGAGACTTTGTACTGACAGGGAGAGACTTACACATCTGTCTGAGGACTTGTTGACGGAGAGGCTGTGTATTGACAAGGAGAGATTTACACATCTGTCTGAGGACTTGCTGTGGGAGCGGCTGTCGACTGACAGGGAGAGATTTATACATCTGGCTGAGGACTTGCTGACGGAGAAACTATGCAATGACAAGGAGAGAATTACACATCTGTCTGAGGACTTGCTGTTGGAGAGACTGTGAACAGACAGGGAGAGACTTACACATCTGGCTGAGGACTTGCTGATGGAGAGTCTGTGTATTGACCGGGAGAGACTTAGACGTCTGACTGAGGACATGCTGATGGAGAAACTGTGTACTGACAGGCAGAGGCTAAACATTGGTTTGAGGACTTGATGATGGAGAGGCGATGTACTGACAGGGAGAGATGTACACACCTCGCTGTGGACTTGCTGATGGAGACGCTCAGTACTGACAGAGATCGACTTACACATCTGGCTGAGGACTTGCTGATGGAGAGACTGGGTACTGACAGGGAGAGTTTTACACATCTGGCTGAAGACTTGCTGAAGCGGAGAGACTTTGTACTGACAGGGAGAGACTTACACATCTGTCTGAGGACTTGCTGATGGAGAGGCTGTGTATTGACAGGGAGAGATTTACACATCTGGCTGAGGACTTGCTGATAGAGAGGCTGTGTACTGACAGGGAGAGGTTTACACATCTGGCTGAGGACTTGCTGTGGGAGCGGCTGTCTACTGACAGAGAGATATTTACGCATCTGTCTGAGGACTTGCTGTTGGAGAGACTGTGAACTGACAGGGAGAGACTTACACGTCTGACTGAGGACTTGCTGATGGAGAAACTGTGTACTGACAGGGAGAGGCTAAACATTGGTTTGAGGACTTGATGATGGAGAGGCGATGTACTGACAGGGAGAGATGTACACACCTCGCTGTGGACTTGCTGATGGAGAGGCTCAGTACTGACAGAGATCGACTTAAGCATCTGGCTGAGGAACTGCTGTTGGAGAGACTGTGTACTGTCAGGGTGAGATTACACATCTGGCTGAGGACCTGCTGATGGAGAGACTGTGTACTGACAGGGAGAGACTTACACATCTGGCTGAGGACCTGCTGAAGGAAAGACTTTGAACTGACAGGGAGAGACTTACACATCTGGCTGAGGACTTGCTGATGGAGAGACTGTGTAGTGACAGAGAGAGAGACCTACAAAACTGGCTGAGGACTTGCTGATGGAGAGACATTATACTGATAGGGAGAGATCTGCACATCTGGCTGAGGACTTGCTGATGGAGGGATTGTGTACTGACAGGGAGAGAGTTACTCATCTGGCTGAGGATTTGCTGATGGAGAGACTGTGTACTGACAGGGAGAGACCTACACATCAGGCTGAGCAACGCTGATGGAAAGACTGTGTACTGAAAGGGAGAGACTTACACATCTGGCTGAGATCTTGCTGATGGAGAGACTGTGTACTTTAAGGGACAGAACTACACATCTGGCTGAAGACTTGCTGATGGAAAGACTGTGTCCTGACAGGGAGCGACTTACACATCTGGCTGAGGACATGCTGATGGAGAGACTGTGTACTCACAGGGAGAGACTTACACATCTGGCTGAGGACTTGCTGATAGAGAGGCTGTGTACCGACAGGGAGAGGTTTACACATCTGTCTGAGGACTTGCTGATAGAGAGGCTGTGTACCGACAGGGAGAGGTTTACACATCTGTCTGAGGACTTGCTGTTGGATAGACTGTGAACTGACAGGGAGAGACTTACACGTCTGACTGAGGACTTGCTGATGGAGAAACTGTGTACTGACAGGGAGAGGATAAACATTGGTTTGAGGACTTGATGATGGAGAGGCTATGTACTGACATGGAGAGATGTGCACACCGAGCTGTGGACTTGCTGATGAAGAGGCTCAGTACTGAAAGAGATCGACTTAAGCATCTGGCTGAGGACCTGCTTTTGGAGAGACTGTGTACTGACAGGGAGAGACTTACACATCTGGCTGAGGACCTGCTGATGGAGAGACTGTGTACTGACAGGGAGAGACTTACACATCAGACTGAGGTCCTGCTGATGGAAAGACTTTGAACTGGCAGGGAGAGTTTTACACATGTGGCTGAGGACTTGCTGATGGAGAGACTGAGTACTCTCATGCAGCGGCTAACACATCTGGCTGAAGATTGCTGATGGAACGACCGTGTACTGACATGGAGAGACTTACACATCTGGCCGAGGACTTGCTGATGGAGAGACTGTGTACTGACAGGGAGAGACTTACACATCTGGCTGAAGACTTGCTGATGGAGAGACAGTGTACTGAGAGGGAGAGACTTACACATGTGGCTGAGGACTTGCTGATGGAGAGACTGTGTAATGACAAGGAGAGACTTTCACATCTGGCTGAGGACTTGCTGATGGAGAGACTGTGTACTGACAGGGAAAGACTGACACATCTGGATGAGGACCTGATGGAAACACTGTGTACTGACAGGGAGAGACTTTCACATATGGCTGAGGACTTGCTGATGGAGAGACTGTGTACTGAAAGGGAAAGACTTACACATCTGGCTGAGGACCTGCTGATGGAAATACTGTGTACTGACAGGGAGAGACTTAGACATCTGGCTGAGGACTTGCTGATGGAGAGACTGTGTACTGACAGGGAGAGACTTACACATCAGCCTGAAGACTAGCTGATGGAGAGGATATGTGCTGAAAGGGAGAGACTTACGCATCTGGCTGAGGACTTGCTGGTGGAGAGAGTATGCAATGACAGGGAGAGAATTACACATCTGTCTGAGGACTTGCTGATAGAGAGGATGTGTACGGACAGGGAGTGTTTTACACATCTGGCTGAGGACTTGCTGATGGAGAGACTGCGTACTGACAGGGAGAGACTTAAACATCTGGCTGAGAACTTGCTGATGGAGAGACTTTGTACTGACAGAGAGATTTACACATCTGGCAGAGGACTTGCTGATGGACAGACTGTGTAATGACAGGGAGAGACTTACACATCTGGCTGAGGACTTCCTCATGGAAAGACTTTGTACTGACAGGGAGAGACTTAGTCATGTGGCTGAGGACTTGCTCATGGTGAGATTGTGTACTGACATGCAGCGGCTAACACAGCTGGCTGAAGACTTGCTGAAGCGGAGAGACTTTGTACTGACAGGGAGAGACTTACACATCTGTCTGAGGACTTGCTGACGGAGAGGCTGTGTATTGACAGGGAGAGATTTACACATCTGGCTGAGGACTTGCTGTGGGAGCGGCTGTCTACTGACAGGGAGAGATTAACACATCTGGCTGAGGACTTGCTGATAGAGAGGATGTGTACCGACAGGGAGTGGTTTACACATCTGGCTGAGGACTTGCTGATGGAGAGACTGCGTACTGACAGGGAGAGACTTAAACATCTGGCTGAGAACTTGCTGATGGAGAGACTGTGTACTGACAGAGAGAGATTTACACATCTGGCAGAGGACTTGCTGATGGACAGACTGTGTAATGACAGGGAGAGACATACACATCTGGCTGAGGACTTGCTGATGGAAAGACATTGTACTGACAGGGAGAGACTTAGACATGTGGCTGAGGACTTGCTCATGGAGAGATTGTGTACTGACATGCAGTGGCTAACACATCTGGCTGAAGACTTGCTGAAGCAGAGAGACTTTGTACTGACAGGGAGAGACTTACACATCTGTCTGAGGACTTGTTGACGGAGAGGCTGTGTATTGACAAGGAGAGATTTACACATCTGTCTGAGGACTTGCTGTGGGAGCGGCTGTCGACTGACAGGGAGAGATTTATACATCTGGCTGAGGACTTGCTGATGGAGAAACTATGCAATGACAAGGAGAGAATTACACATCTGTCTGAGGACTTGCTGTTGGAGAGACTGTGAACAGACAGGGAGAGACTTACACATCTGGCTGAGGACTTGCTGATGGAGAGTCTGTGTATTGACCGGGAGAGACTTAGACGTCTGACTGAGGACATGCTGATGGAGAAACTGTGTACTGACAGGCAGAGGCTAAACATTGGTTTGAGGACTTGATGATGGAGAGGCGATGTACTGACAGGGAGAGATGTACACACCTCGCTGTGGACTTGCTGATGGAGACGCTCAGTACTGACAGAGATCGACTTACACATCTGGCTGAGGACTTGCTGATGGAGAGACTGGGTACTGACAGGGAGAGTTTTACACATCTGGCTGAAGACTTGCTGAAGCGGAGAGACTTTGTACTGACAGGGAGAGACTTACACATCTGTCTGAGGACTTGCTGATGGAGAGGCTGTGTATTGACAGGGAGAGATTTACACATCTGGCTGAGGACTTGCTGATAGAGAGGCTGTGTACTGACAGGGAGAGGTTTACACATCTGGCTGAGGACTTGCTGTGGGAGCGGCTGTCTACTGACAGAGAGATATTTACGCATCTGTCTGAGGACTTGCTGTTGGAGAGACTGTGAACTGACAGGGAGAGACTTACACGTCTGACTGAGGACTTGCTGATGGAGAAACTGTGTACTGACAGGGAGAGGCTAAACATTGGTTTGAGGACTTGATGATGGAGAGGCGATGTACTGACAGGGAGAGATGTACACACCTCGCTGTGGACTTGCTGATGGAGAGGCTCAGTACTGACAGAGATCGACTTAAGCATCTGGCTGAGGAACTGCTGTTGGAGAGACTGTGTACTGTCAGGGTGAGATTACACATCTGGCTGAGGACCTGCTGATGGAGAGACTGTGTACTGACAGGGAGAGACTTACACATCTGGCTGAGGACCTGCTGAAGGAAAGACTTTGAACTGACAGGGAGAGACTTACACATCTGGCTGAGGACTTGCTGATGGAGAGACTGTGTAGTGACAGAGAGAGAGACCTACAAAACTGGCTGAGGACTTGCTGATGGAGAGACATTATACTGATAGGGAGAGATCTGCACATCTGGCTGAGGACTTGCTGATGGAGGGATTGTGTACTGACAGGGAGAGAGTTACTCATCTGGCTGAGGATTTGCTGATGGAGAGACTGTGTACTGACAGGGAGAGACCTACACATCAGGCTGAGCAACGCTGATGGAAAGACTGTGTACTGAAAGGGAGAGACTTACACATCTGGCTGAGATCTTGCTGATGGAGAGACTGTGTACTTTAAGGGACAGAACTACACATCTGGCTGAAGACTTGCTGATGGAAAGACTGTGTCCTGACAGGGAGCGACTTACACATCTGGCTGAGGACATGCTGATGGAGAGACTGTGTACTCACAGGGAGAGACTTACACATCTGGCTGAGGACTTGCTGATAGAGAGGCTGTGTACCGACAGGGAGAGGTTTACACATCTGTCTGAGGACTTGCTGATAGAGAGGCTGTGTACCGACAGGGAGAGGTTTACACATCTGTCTGAGGACTTGCTGTTGGATAGACTGTGAACTGACAGGGAGAGACTTACACGTCTGACTGAGGACTTGCTGATGGAGAAACTGTGTACTGACAGGGAGAGGATAAACATTGGTTTGAGGACTTGATGATGGAGAGGCTATGTACTGACATGGAGAGATGTGCACACCGAGCTGTGGACTTGCTGATGAAGAGGCTCAGTACTGAAAGAGATCGACTTAAGCATCTGGCTGAGGACCTGCTTTTGGAGAGACTGTGTACTGACAGGGAGAGACTTACACATCTGGCTGAGGACCTGCTGATGGAGAGACTGTGTACTGACAGGGAGAGACTTACACATCAGACTGAGGTCCTGCTGATGGAAAGACTTTGAACTGGCAGGGAGAGTTTTACACATGTGGCTGAGGACTTGCTGATGGAGAGACTGAGTACTCTCATGCAGCGGCTAACACATCTGGCTGAAGATTGCTGATGGAACGACCGTGTACTGACATGGAGAGACTTACACATCTGGCCGAGGACTTGCTGATGGAGAGACTGTGTACTGACAGGGAGAGACTTACACATCTGGCTGAAGACTTGCTGATGGAGAGACAGTGTACTGAGAGGGAGAGACTTACACATGTGGCTGAGGACTTGCTGATGGAGAGACTGTGTAATGACAAGGAGAGACTTTCACATCTGGCTGAGGACTTGCTGATGGAGAGACTGTGTACTGACAGGGAAAGACTGACACATCTGGATGAGGACCTGGTGGAAACACTGTGTACTGACAGGGAGAGACTTTCACATATGGCTGAGGACTTGCTGATGGAGAGACTGTGTACTGAAAGGGAAAGACTTACACATCTGGCTGAGGACCTGCTGATGGAAATACTGTGTACTGACAGGGAGAGACTTAGACATCTGGCTGAGGACTTGCTGATGGAGAGACTGTGTACTGACAGGGAGAGACTTACACATCAGCCTGAAGACTAGCTGATGGAGAGGATATGTACTGAAAGGGAGAGACTTACGCATCTGGCTGAGGACTTGCTGGTGGAGAGAGTATGCAATGACAGGGAGAGAATTACACATCTGTCTGAGGACTTGCTGTTGGTGAGACTGTGAACTGACAGGGAGAGACTTACACATCTAGCTCAGGTCTTGCTGTTGGTGAAAATGTGTACTGACAGGGAGTGACTAAACATTGGTTTGAGGACTTGATGATGGAGAGGCTATGTCCTGACAGGGAGAGATGTACACACCTAGCTGTGCACTTGCTGATGGAGAGGCTCAGTACTGAGAGAGATCGACTTAAGCATCTGGCTGAGGACCTGCTGTTGGAGAGACTGTGTACTGACAGGGAGCGTCTTACACATCTGGCTGAGGACCTGCTGATGTTAAGACTTTGCACTGACAGGGAGAGACTTACACATGTGGCTGAGGACTTGCTGATGGAGAGACGGTGTGCTGACATGCAGCGGCTAACACATCTGGCTGAAGACTTGCTGAAGCAGAGAGACTTTGTACTGACAGGGAGAGACTTACACATCTGTCTGAGGACTTGCTGACGGAGAGACTGTGTATTGACAGGGAGAGATTTACACAACTGGCTGCGGAGTAGCTGATAGAGAGGCTGTGTACCGACAAGGAGAAGTTTACACATCTGGCTGAGAACTTGAAGCTGGAGAGACTGTGTACTGAAAGGGAGAGACTTAAACATCTGGCTGAGAACTTGCTGATGGAGAGACTGTGTACTGGCAGGGAGAGACTTACACATCTCTCTCAGGATTTGCTGATAGAGAGGCTTTGTAGGGACAGGCAGAGACTTACACATCTGGCTCAGGCTCTGCTGACGGAGAGGCTGTGTACCGACAAGGAGAAGTTTACACATCTGGCTGAGAACTTGAAGCTGGAGAGACTGTGCACTGAAAGGGAGAGACTTAAACATCTGGCTGAGAACTTGCTGATGGAGAGACTGTGTACTGACAGGGAGAGATTTACACATCTGGCTGAGGACTTGCTGTGGGAGCGGTTGTCTAATGACAGGGAGAGATTTACACATCTGGCTGAGGTCTTGCTGATGGAGAGACTATGCAATGACAGGGAGAGAATTACACATCTGTCTGAGGCTTTGCTGTTGGAGAGACTGTGAACTGACAGGGAGCGACTTACACATCTGGCTGAGGACTTGCTGATGGAGAGTCCGTGCTTTGACAGGGGGAGAATTACACATCTGTCTGAGGCCTTGCTGTTGGAGAAACTGTGAACTGACAGGGAGAGACTTACACATCTGACTGAGGACTTGCTGATGGAGAAACCGTGTACTGACAGGGAGAGGCTAAACATCTGGCTGAAGACTTGCTGAAGCGGAGAGACTTTGTACTGACAGGGAGAGACTTACACATCTGTCTGAGGACTTGCTGATGGAGAGGCTGTGCATTGACAGGGAGAGGTTTACACATCTGTCTGAGGACTTGCTGTTGGATAGACTGTGAACTGACAGGGAGAGACTTACACGTCTGACTGAGGACTTGCTGATGGAGAAACTGTGTACTGACAGGGAGAGGATAAACATTGGTTTGAGGACTTGATGATGGAGAGGCTATGTACTGACATGGAGAGATGTACACACCTAGCTGTGGACTTGCTGATGGAGAGGCTCAGTACTGACAGAGATCGACTTACGCATCTGGCTGAGGACTTACTGATGGAGAGTCTGTGTACTGACAGGGAGAGACTTACGCATCTGGCTGAGGACTTGCTGATGGAGAGACTATGCAATGACAGGGAGAGAATTACACATGTGGCTGAGGGCTTGCTGTTGGAGAGACTGTGAACTGACAGGAAGAGACTTACACATCTGGCTGAGGACTTGCTTATGGAGAGTCTGTGTACTGACAGGGAGAGTCTTACACATCTGACTGAGGACTTGCTGATGGAGAAACAGTGTGCTGACAGGGAGAGACTAAACATTGGTTTCAGGACTTGATGATGGAGAGACTGTGTACTGACAGGGAGAGATGTACACACCGAGCTGTGGACTTGCTGATGAAGAGGCTCAGTACTGACAGAGATCGACTTAAGCATCTGGCTGAGGACCTGCTTTTGGAGAGACTGGGTACTGACAGGGAGAGACTTACACATCTGGCTGACGACCTGCTGATGGAGAGACTGTGTAATGACAGGGAGAGACTTACACATCAGGCTGAGGACTTGCTGATGGATAGACTGTGTACTGAATGGGAGCGTCTTTCAGATCTGGCTGAGGACCTTATGATGGAAAGACTTTGTACTGACAGGGAGAGACTTAGACATGTGGCTGAGGACTTGCTCATGGAGAGATTGTGTACTGACATGCAGCGGCTAACACATCTGGCTGAAGACTTGCTGAAGCGGAGAGACTTTGTACTGACAGGGAGAGACTTACACATCTGTCTGAGGACTTGCTGACGGAGAGGCTGTGTATTGACAGGGAGAGATTTACACATCTGGCTGAGGACTTGCTGTGGGAGCGGCTGTCTACTGACAGGGAGAGATTAACACATCTGGCTGAGGACTTGCTGATAGAGAGGATGTGTACCGACAGGGAGTGGTTTACACATCTGGCTGAGGACTTGCTGATGGAGAGACTGCGTACTGACAGGGAGAGACTTAAACATCTGGCTGAGAACTTGCTGATGGAGAGACTTTGTACTGACAGAGAGATTTACACATCTGGCAGAGGACTTGCTGATGGACAGACTGTGTAATGACAGGGAGAGACTTACACATCTGGCTGAGGACTTCCTCATGGAAAGACTTTGTACTGACAGGGAGAGACTTAGTCATGTGGCTGAGGACTTGCTCATGGTGAGATTGTGTACTGACATGCAGCGGCTAACACAGCTGGCTGAAGACTTGCTGAAGCGGAGAGACTTTGTACTGACAGGGAGAGACTTACACATCTGTCTGAGGACTTGCTGACGGAGAGGCTGTGTATTGACAGGGAGAGATTTACACATCTGGCTGAGGACTTGCTGTGGGAGCGGCTGTCTACTGACAGGGAGAGATTAACACATCTGGCTGAGGACTTGCTGATAGAGAGGATGTGTACCGACAGGGAGTGGTTTACACATCTGGCTGAGGACTTGCTGATGGAGAGACTGCGTACTGACAGGGAGAGACTTAAACATCTGGCTGAGAACTTGCTGATGGAGAGACTGTGTACTGACAGAGAGAGATTTACACATCTGGCAGAGGACTTGCTGATGGACAGACTGTGTAATGACAGGGAGAGACATACACATCTGGCTGAGGACTTGCTGATGGAAAGACATTGTACTGACAGGGAGAGACTTAGACATGTGGCTGAGGACTTGCTCATGGAGAGATTGTGTACTGACATGCAGTGGCTAACACATCTGGCTGAAGACTTGCTGAAGCAGAGAGACTTTGTACTGACAGGGAGAGACTTACACATCTGTCTGAGGACTTGTTGACGGAGAGGCTGTGTATTGACAAGGAGAGATTTACACATCTGTCTGAGGACTTGCTGTGGGAGCGGCTGTCGACTGACAGGGAGAGATTTATACATCTGGCTGAGGACTTGCTGATGGAGAAACTATGCAATGACAAGGAGAGAATTACACATCTGTCTGAGGACTTGCTGTTGGAGAGACTGTGAACAGACAGGGAGAGACTTACACATCTGGCTGAGGACTTGCTGATGGAGAGTCTGTGTATTGACCGGGAGAGACTTAGACGTCTGACTGAGGACATGCTGATGGAGAAACTGTGTACTGACAGGCAGAGGCTAAACATTGGTTTGAGGACTTGATGATGGAGAGGCGATGTACTGACAGGGAGAGATGTACACACCTCGCTGTGGACTTGCTGATGGAGACGCTCAGTACTGACAGAGATCGACTTACACATCTGGCTGAGGACTTGCTGATGGAGAGACTGGGTACTGACAGGGAGAGTTTTACACATCTGGCTGAAGACTTGCTGAAGCGGAGAGACTTTGTACTGACAGGGAGAGACTTACACATCTGTCTGAGGACTTGCTGATGGAGAGGCTGTGTATTGACAGGGAGAGATTTACACATATGGCTGAGGACTTGCTGATAGAGAGGCTGTGTACTGACAGGGAGAGGTTTACACATCTGGCTGAGGACTTGCTGTGGGAGCGGCTGTCTACTGACAGAGAGATATTTACGCATCTGTCTGAGGACTTGCTGTTGGAGAGACTGTGAACTGACAGGGAGAGACTTACACGTCTGACTGAGGACTTGCTGATGGAGAAACTGTGTACTGACAGGGAGAGGCTAAACATTGGTTTGAGGACTTGATGATGGAGAGGCGATGTACTGACAGGGAGAGATGTACACACCTCGCTGTGGACTTGCTGATGGAGAGGCTCAGTACTGACAGAGATCGACTTAAGCATCTGGCTGAGGAACTGCTGTTGGAGAGACTGTGTACTGTCAGGGTGAGATTACACATCTGGCTGAGGACCTGCTGATGGAGAGACTGTGTACTGACAGGGAGAGACTTACACATCTGGCTGAGGACCTGCTGAAGGAAAGACTTTGAACTGACAGGGAGAGACTTACACATCTGGCTGAGGACTTGCTGATGGAGAGACTGTGTAGTGACAGAGAGAGAGACCTACAAAACTGGCTGAGGACTTGCTGATGGAGAGACATTATACTGATAGGGAGAGATCTGCACATCTGGCTGAGGACTTGCTGATGGAGGGATTGTGTACTGACAGGGAGAGAGTTACTCATCTGGCTGAGGATTTGCTGATGGAGAGACTGTGTACTGACAGGGAGAGACCTACACATCAGGCTGAGCAACGCTGATGGAAAGACTGTGTACTGAAAGGGAGAGACTTACACATCTGGCTGAGATCTTGCTGATGGAGAGACTGTGTACTTTAAGGGACAGAACTACACATCTGGCTGAAGACTTGCTGATGGAAAGACTGTGTCCTGACAGGGAGCGACTTACACATCTGGCTGAGGACATGCTGATGGAGAGACTGTGTACTCACAGGGAGAGACTTACACATCTGGCTGAGGACTTGCTGATAGAGAGGCTGTGTACCGACAGGGAGAGGTTTACACATCTGTCTGAGGACTTGCTGATAGAGAGGCTGTGTACCGACAGGGAGAGGTTTACACATCTGTCTGAGGACTTGCTGTTGGATAGACTGTGAACTGACAGGGAGAGACTTACACGTCTGACTGAGGACTTGCTGATGGAGAAACTGTGTACTGACAGGGAGAGGATAAACATTGGTTTGAGGACTTGATGATGGAGAGGCTATGTACTGACATGGAGAGATGTGCACACCGAGCTGTGGACTTGCTGATGAAGAGGCTCAGTACTGAAAGAGATCGACTTAAGCATCTGGCTGAGGACCTGCTTTTGGAGAGACTGTGTACTGACAGGGAGAGACTTACACATCTGGCTGAGGACCTGCTGATGGAGAGACTGTGTACTGACAGGGAGAGACTTACACATCAGACTGAGGTCCTGCTGATGGAAAGACTTTGAACTGGCAGGGAGAGTTTTACACATGTGGCTGAGGACTTGCTGATGGAGAGACTGAGTACTCTCATGCAGCGGCTAACACATCTGGCTGAAGATTGCTGATGGAACGACCGTGTACTGACATGGAGAGACTTACACATCTGGCCGAGGACTTGCTGATGGAGAGACTGTGTACTGACAGGGAGAGACTTACACATCTGGCTGAAGACTTGCTGATGGAGAGACAGTGTACTGAGAGGGAGAGACTTACACATGTGGCTGAGGACTTGCTGATGGAGAGACTGTGTAATGACAAGGAGAGACTTTCACATCTGGCTGAGGACTTGCTGATGGAGAGACTGTGTACTGACAGGGAAAGACTGACACATCTGGATGAGGACCTGATGGAAACACTGTGTACTGACAGGGAGAGACTTTCACATATGGCTGAGGACTTGCTGATGGAGAGACTGTGTACTGAAAGGGAAAGACTTACACATCTGGCTGAGGACCTGCTGATGGAAATACTGTGTACTGACAGGGAGAGACTTAGACATCTGGCTGAGGACTTGCTGATGGAGAGACTGTGTACTGACAGGGAGAGACTTACACATCAGCCTGAAGACTAGCTGATGGAGAGGATATGTACTGAAAGGGAGAGACTTACGCATCTGGCTGAGGACTTGCTGGTGGAGAGAGTATGCAATGACAGGGAGAGAATTACACATCTGTCTGAGGACTTGCTGTTGGTGAGACTGTGAACTGACAGGGAGAGACTTACACATCTAGCTCAGGTCTTGCTGTTGGTGAAAATGTGTACTGACAGGGAGTGACTAAACATTGGTTTGAGGAGTTGATGATGGAGAGGCTATGTCCTGACAGGGAGAGATGTACACACCTAGCTGTGCACTTGCTGATGGAGAGGCTCAGTACTGAGAGAGATCGACTTAAGCATCTGGCTGAGGACCTGCTGTTGGAGAGACTGTGTACTGACAGGGAGCGTCTTACACATCTGGCTGAGGACCTGCTGATGTTAAGACTTTGCACTGACAGGGAGAGACTTACACATGTGGCTGAGGACTTGCTGATGGAGAGACGGTGTGCTGACATGCAGTGGCTAACACATCTGGCTGAAGACTTGCTGAAGCAGAGAGACTTTGTACTGACAGGGAGAGACTTACACATCTGTCTGAGGACTTGCTGACGGAGAGACTGTGTATTGACAGGGAGAGATTTACACAACTGGCTGCGGAGTAGCTGATAGAGAGGCTGTGTACCGACAAGGAGAAGTTTACACATCTGGCTGAGAACTTGAAGCTGGAGAGACTGTGTACTGAAAGGGAGAGACTTAAACATCTGGCTGAGAACTTGCTGATGGAGAGACTGTGTACTGGCAGGGAGAGACTTACACATCTCTCCCAGGATTTGCTGATAGAGAGGCTTTGTAGGGACAGGCAGAGACTTACACATCTGGCTCAGGCTCTGCTGACGGAGAGGCTGTGTACCGACAAGGAGAAGTTTACACATCTGGCTGAGAACTTGAAGCTGGAGAGACTGTGCACTGAAAGGGAGAGACTTAAACATCTGGCTGAGAACTTGCTGATGGAGAGACTGTGTACTGACAGGGAGAGATTTACACATCTGGCTGAGGACTTGCTGTGGGAGCGGTTGTCTAATGACAGGGAGAGATTTACACATCTGGCTGAGGTCTTGCTGATGGAGAGACTATGCAATGACAGGGAGAGAATTACACATCTGTCTGAGGCTTTGCAGTTGGAGAGACTGTGAACTGTCAGGGAGAGACTTACACATCTGGCTGAGGACTTGCTGATGGAGAGTCCGTGCTTTGACAGGGGGAGAATTACACATCTGTCTGAGGCCTTGCTGTTGGAGAAACTGTGAACTGACAGGGAGAGACTTACACATCTGACTGAGGACTTGCTGATGGAGAAACCGTGTACTGACAGGGAGAGGCTAAACATCTGGTCGAAGACTTGCTGAAGCGGAGAGACTTTGTACTGACAGGGAGAGACTTACACATCTGTCTGAGGACTTGCTGATGGAGAGGCTGTGCATTGACAGGGAGAGGTTTACACATCTGTCTGAGGACTTGCTGTTGGATAGACTGTGAACTGACAGGGAGGGACTTACACATCTGGCTGAGGACTTACTGATGGAGAGACTGTGTACTGACAGGGAGAGACTTACGCATCTGGCTGAGGACTTGCTGATGGAGAGACTATGCAATGTCAGGGAGAGAATTACACATGTGGCTGAGGGCTTGCTGTTGGAGAGACTGTGAACTGACAGGAAGAGACTTACACATCTGGCTGAGGACTTGCTTATGGAGAGTCTGTGTACTGACAGGGAGAGTCTTACACATCTGACTGTGGACTTGCTGATGGAGAAACAGTGTGCTGACAGGGAGAGACTAAACATTGGTTTCAGGACTTGATGATGGAGAGACTGTGTACTGACAGGGAGAGATGTACACACCGAGCTGTGGACTTGCTGATGAAGAGGCTCAGTACTGACAGAGATCGACTTAAGCATCTGGCTGAGGACCTGCTTTTGGAGAGACTGGGTACTGACAGGGAGAGACTTACACATCTGGCTGACGACCTGCTGATGGAGAGACTGTGTAATGACAGGGAGAGACTTACACATCAGGCTGAGGACTTGCTGATGGATAGACTGTGTACTGAATGGGAGCGTCTTTCAGATCTGGCTGAGGACCTTATGATGGAAAGACTTTGTACTGACAGGGAGAGACTTAGACATGTGGCTGAGGACTTGCTCATGGAGAGATTGTGTACTGACATGCAGCGGCTAACACATCTGGCTGAAGACTTGCTGAAGCGGAGAGACTTTGTACTGACAGGGAGAGACTTACACATCTGTCTGAGGACTTGCTGACGGAGAGGCTGTGTATTGACAGGGAGAGATTTACACATCTGGCTGAGGACTTGCTGTGGGAGCGGCTGTCTACTGACAGGGAGAGATTAACACATCTGGCTGAGGACTTGCTGATAGAGAGGATGTGTACGGACAGGGAGTGGTTTACACATCTGGCTGAGGACTTGCTGATGGAGAGACTGCGTACTGACAGGGAGAGACTTAAACATCTGGCTGAGAACTTGCTGATGGAGAGACTTTGTACTGACAGAGAGATTTACACATCTGGCAGAGGACTTGCTGATGGACAGACTGTGTAATGACAGGGAGAGACTTACACATCTGGCTGAGGACTTCCTCATGGAAAGACTTTGTACTGACAGGGAGAGACTTAGTCATGTGGCTGAGGTCTTGCTCATGGTGAGATTGTGTACTGACATGCAGCGGCTAACACAGCTGGCTGAAGACTTGCTGAAGCGGAGAGACTTTGTACTGACAGGGAGAGACTTACACATCTGTCTGAGGACTTGCTGACGGAGAGGCTGTGTATTGACAGGGAGAGATTTACACATCTGGCTGAGGACTTGCTGTGGGAGCGGCTGTCTACTGACAGGGAGAGATTAACACATCTGGCTGAGGACTTGCTGATAGAGAGGATGTGTACCGACAGGGAGTGGTTTACACATCTGGCTGAGGACTTGCTGATGGAGAGACTGCGTACTGACAGGGAGAGACTTAAACATCTGGCTGAGAACTTGCTGATGGAGAGACTGTGTACTGACAGAGAGAGATTTACACATCTGGCAGAGGACTTGCTGATGGACAGACTGTGTAATGACAGGGAGAGACATACACATCTGGCTGAGGACTTGCTGATGGAAAGACATTGTACTGACAGGGAGAGACTTAGACATGTGGCTGAGGACTTGCTCATGGAGAGATTGTGTACTGACATGCAGTGGCTAACACATCTGGCTGAAGACTTGCTGAAGCAGAGAGACTTTGTACTGACAGGGAGAGACTTACACATCTGTCTGAGGACTTGTTGACGGAGAGGCTGTGTATTGACAAGGAGAGATTTACACATCTGTCTGAGGACTTGCTGTGGGAGCGGCTGTCGACTGACAGGGAGAGATTTATACATCTGGCTGAGGACTTGCTGATGGAGAAACTATGCAATGACAAGGAGAGAATTACACATCTGTCTGAGGACTTGCTGTTGGAGAGACTGTGAACAGACAGGGAGAGACTTACACATCTGGCTGAGGACTTGCTGATGGAGAGTCTGTGTATTGACCGGGAGAGACTTAGACGTCTGACTGAGGACATGCTGATGGAGAAACTGTGTACTGACAGGCAGAGGCTAAACATTGGTTTGAGGACTTGATGATGGAGAGGCGATGTACTGACAGGGAGAGATGTACACACCTCGCTGTGGACTTGCTGATGGAGACGCTCAGTACTGACAGAGATCGACTTACACATCTGGCTGAGGACTTGCTGATGGAGAGACTGGGTACTGACAGGGAGAGTTTTACACATCTGGCTGAAGACTTGCTGAAGCGGAGAGACTTTGTACTGACAGGGAGAGACTTACACATCTGTCTGAGGACTTGCTGATGGAGAGGCTGTGTATTGACAGGGAGAGATTTACACATCTGGCTGAGGACTTGCTGATAGAGAGGCTGTGTACTGACAGGGAGAGGTTTACACATCTGGCTGAGGACTTGCTGTGGGAGCGGCTGTCTACTGACAGAGAGATATTTACGCATCTGTCTGAGGACTTGCTGTTGGAGAGACTGTGAACTGACAGGGAGAGACTTACACGTCTGACTGAGGACTTGCTGATGGAGAAACTGTGTACTGACAGGGAGAGGCTAAACATTGGTTTGAGGACTTGATGATGGAGAGGCGATGTACTGACAGGGAGAGATGTACACACCTCGCTGTGGACTTGCTGATGGAGAGGCTCAGTACTGACAGAGATCGACTTAAGCATCTGGCTGAGGAACTGCTGTTGGAGAGACTGTGTACTGTCAGGGTGAGATTACACATCTGGCTGAGGACCTGCTGATGGAGAGACTGTGTACTGACAGGGAGAGACTTACACATCTGGCTGAGGACCTGCTGAAGGAAAGACTTTGAACTGACAGGGAGAGACTTACACATCTGGCTGAGGACTTGCTGATGGAGAGACTGTGTAGTGACAGAGAGAGAGACCTACAAAACTGGCTGAGGACTTGCTGATGGAGAGACATTATACTGATAGGGAGAGATCTGCACATCTGGCTGAGGACTTGCTGATGGAGGGATTGTGTACTGACAGGGAGAGAGTTACTCATCTGGCTGAGGATTTGCTGATGGAGAGACTGTGTACTGACAGGGAGAGACTTACACATCTGGCTGAGATCTTGCTGATGGAGAGACTGTGTACTTTAAGGGACAGAACTACACATCTGGCTGAAGACTTGCTGATGGAAAGACTGTGTCCTGACAGGGAGCGACTTACACATCTGGCTGAGGACATGCTGATGGAGAGACTGTGTACTCACAGGGAGAGACTTACACATCTGGCTGAGGACTTGCTGATAGAGAGGCTGTGTACCGACAGGGAGAGGTTTACACATCTGTCTGAGGACTTGCTGATAGAGAGGCTGTGTACCGACAGGGAGAGGTTTACACATCTGTCTGAGGACTTGCTGTTGGATAGACTGTGAACTGACAGGGAGAGACTTACACGTCTGACTGAGGACTTGCTGATGGAGAAACTGTGTACTGACAGGGAGAGGATAAACATTGGTTTGAGGACTTGATGATGGAGAGGCTCAGTACTGACATGGAGAGATGTGCACACCGAGCTGTGGACTTGCTGATGAAGAGGCTCAGTACTGAAAGAGATCGACTTAAGCATCTGGCTGAGGACCTGCTTTTGGAGAGACTGTGTACTGACAGGGAGAGACTTACACATCTGGCTGAGGACCTGCTGATGGAGAGACTGTGTACTGACAGGGAGAGACTTACACATCAGACTGAGGTCCTGCTGATGGAAAGACTTTGAACTGGCAGGGAGAGTTTTACACATGTGGCTGAGGACTTGCTGATGGAGAGACTGAGTACTCTCATGCAGCGGCTAACACATCTGGCTGAAGATTGCTGATGGAACGACCGTGTACTGACATGGAGAGACTTACACATCTGGCCGAGGACTTGCTGATGGAGAGACTGTGTACTGACAGGGAGAGACTTACACATCTGGCTGAAGACTTGCTGATGGAGAGACAGTGTACTGAGAGGGAGAGACTTACACATGTGGCTGAGGACTTGCTGATGGAGAGACTGTGTAATGACAAGGAGAGACTTTCACATCTGGCTGAGGACTTGCTGATGGAGAGACTGTGTACTGACAGGGAAAGACTGACACATCTGGATGAGGACCTGATGGAAACACTGTGTACTGACAGGGAGAGACTTTCACATATGGCTGAGGACTTGCTGATGGAGAGACTGTGTACTGAAAGGGAAAGACTTACACATCTGGCTGAGGACCTGCTGATGGAAATACTGTGTACTGACAGGGAGAGACTTAGACATCTGGCTGAGGACTTGCTGATGGAGAGACTGTGTACTGACAGGGAGAGACTTACACATCAGCCTGAAGACTAGCTGATGGAGAGGATATGTACTGAAAGGGAGAGACTTACGCATCTGGCTGAGGACTTGCTGGTGGAGAGAGTATGCAATGACAGGGAGAGAATTACACATCTGTCTGAGGACTTGCTGTTGGTGAGACTGTGAACTGACAGGGAGAGACTTACACATCTAGCTCAGGTCTTGCTGTTGGTGAAAATGTGTACTGACAGGGAGTGACTAAACATTGGTTTGAGGACTTGATGATGGAGAGGCTATGTCCTGACAGGGAGAGATGTACACACCTAGCTGTGCACTTGCTGATGGAGAGGCTCAGTACTGAGAGAGATCGACTTAAGCATCTGGCTGAGGACCTGCTGTTGGAGAGACTGTGTACTGACAGGGAGCGTCTTACACATCTGGCTGAGGACCTGCTGATGTTAAGACTTTGCACTGACAGGGAGAGACTTACACATGTGGCTGAGGACTTGCTGATGGAGAGACGGTGTGCTGACATGCAGCGGCTAACACATCTGGCTGAAGACTTGCTGAAGCAGAGAGACTTTGTACTGACAGGGAGAGACTTACACATCTGTCTGAGGACTTGCTGACGGAGAGACTGTGTATTGACAGGGAGAGATTTACACAACTGGCTGCGGAGTAGCTGATAGAGAGGCTGTGTACCGACAAGGAGAAGTTTACACATCTGGCTGAGAACTTGAAGCTGGAGAGACTGTGTACTGAAAGGGAGAGACTTAAACATCTGGCTGAGAACTTGCTGATGGAGAGACTGTGTACTGGCAGGGAGAGACTTACACATCTCTCTCAGGATTTGCTGATAGAGAGGCTTTGTAGGGACAGGGAGAGACTTACACATCTGGCTCAGGCTCTGCTGACGGAGAGGCTGTGTACCGACAAGGAGAAGTTTACACATCTGGCTGAGAACTTGAAGCTGGAGAGACTGTGCACTGAAAGGGAGAGACTTAAACATCTGGCTGAGAACTTGCTGATGGAGAGACTGTGTACTGACAGGGAGAGATTTACACATCTGGCTGAGGACTTGCTGTGGGAGCGGTTGTCTAATGACAGGGAGAGATTTACACATCTGGCTGAGGTCTTGCTGATGGAGAGACTATGCAATGACAGGGAGAGAATTACACATCTGTCTGAGGCTTTGCTGTTGGAGAGACTGTGAACTGACAGGGAGAGACTTACACATCTGGCTGAGGACTTGCTGATGGAGAGTCCGTGCTTTGACAGGGGGAGAATTATACATCTGTCTGAGGCCTTGCTGTTGGAGAAACTGTGAACTGACAGGGAGAGACTTACACATCTGACTGAGGACTTGCTGATGGAGAGACTGTGTACTGACAGGGAGAGGCTAAACATCTGGCTGAAGACTTGCTGAAGCGGAGAGACTTTGTACTGACAGGGAGAGACTTACACATCTGTCTGAGGACTTGCTGATGGAGAGGCTGTGCATTGACAGGGAGAGGTTTACACATCTGTCTGAGGACTTGCTGTTGGATAGACTGTGAACTGACAGGGAGAGACTTACACGTCTGATTGAGGACTTGCTGATGGAGAAACTGTGTACTGACAGGGAGAGGATAAACATTGGTTTGAGGACTTGATGATGGAGAGGCTATGTACTGACATGGAGAGATGTACACACCTAGCTGTGGACTTGCTGATGGAGAGGCTCAGTACTGACAGAGATCGACTTACGCATCTGGCTGAGGACTTACTGATGGAGAGACTGTGTACTGACAGGGAGAGACTTACGCATCTGGCTGAGGACTTGCTGATGGAGAGACTATGCAATGACAGGGAGAGAATTACACATGTGGCTGAGGGCTTGCTGTTGGAGAGACTGTGAACTGACAGGAAGAGACTTACACATCTGGCTGAGGACTTGCTTATGGAGAGTCTGTGTACTGACAGGGAGAGTCTTACACATCTGACTGAGGACTTGCTGATGGAGAAACAGTGTGCTGACAGGGAGAGACTAAACATTGGTTTCAGGATTTGATGATGGAGAGACTGTGTACTGACAGGGAGAGATGTACACACCGAGCTGTGGACTTGCTGATGAAGAGGCTCAGTACTGACAAAGATCGACTTAAGCATCTGGCTGAGGACCTGCTTTTGGAGAGACTGGGTACTGACAGGGAGAGACTTACACATCTGGCTGACGACCTGCTGATGGAGAGACTGTGTAATGACAGGGAGAGACTTACACATCAGGCTGAGGTCCTGCTGATGGAAAGACTTTGAACTGACAGGGAGAGTGTTACACATGTGGCTGAGGACTTGCTGATGGAGAGACTGTGTACTGTCATGCAGCGGCTAACACATCTGGCTGAAGACTTGCTGATGGAAAGACCGTGTACTGACAGGGAGAGATTTACACATCTGGCTGAGGACTTGCTGTGGGAGCGGTTGTCTAATGACAGGGAGAGATTTACACATCTGGCTGAGGTCTTGCTGATGGAGAGACTATGCAATGACAGGGAGAGTATTACACATCTGTCTGAGGCTTTGCTGTTGGAGAGACTGTGAACTGACAGGGAGAGACTTACACATCTGGCTGAGGACTTGCTGATGGAGAGTCCGTGCTTTGACAGGGGGAGAATTACACATCTGTCTGAGGCCTTGCTGTTGGAGAAACTGTGAACTGACAGGGAGAGACTTACACATCTGACTGAGGACTTGCTGATGGAGAAACCGTGTACTGACAGGGAGAGGCTAAACATCTGGCTGAAGACTTGCTGAAGCGGAGAGACTTTGTACTGACAGGGAGAGACTTACACATCTGTCTGAGGACTTGCTGATGGAGAGGCTGTGCATTGACAGGGAGAGGTTTACACATCTGTCTGAGGACTTGCTGTTGGATAGACTGTGAACTGACAGGGAGAGACTTACACGTCTGACTGAGGACTTGCTGATGGAGAAACTGTGTACTGAACAGGGAGAGGATAAACATTGGTTTGAGGACTTGATGATGGAGAGGCTATGTACTGACATGGAGAGATGTACACACCTAGCTGTGGACTTGCTGATGGAGAGGCTCAGTACTGACAGAGATCGACTTACGCATCTGGCTGAGGACTTACTGATGGAGAGACTGTGTACTGACAGGGAGAGACTTACGCATCTGGCTGAGGACTTGCTGATGGAGAGATTATGCATTGACAGGGAGAGAATTACACATGTGGCTGAGGGCTTGCTGTTGGAGAGACTGTGAACTGACAGGAAGAGACTTACACATCTGGCTGAGGACTTGCTTATGGAGAGTCTGTGTACTGACAGGGAGAGTCTTACACATCTGACTGAGGACTTGCTGATGGAGAAACAGTGTGCTGACAGGGAGAGACTAAACATTGGTTTCAGGACTTGATGATGGAGAGACTGTGTACTGACAGGGAGAGATGTACACACCGAGCTGTGGACTTGCTGATGAAGAGGCTCAGTACTGACAGAGATCGACTTAAGCATCTGGCTGAGGACCTGCTTTTGGAGAGACTGGGTACTGACAGGGAGAGACTTACACATCTGGCTGACGACCTGCTGATGGAGAGACTGTGTAATGACAGGGAGAGACTTACACATCAGGCTGATGTCCTGCTGATGGAAAGACTTTGAACTGACAGGGAGAGTGTTACACATGTGGCTGAGGACTTGCTGATGGAGAGACTGTGTACTGTCATGCAGCGGCTAACACATCTGGCTGAAGACTTGCTGATGGAAAGACCGTGTACTGACAGGGAGAGACTTACACATCTGGCTGAGGACTTGCTGATGGAGAGACTATGCTATGACACGGAGAGAATTACACATCAGTCTGAGGACTTGCTGTTGGAGAGACTGTGAACTGACAGGGAGAGACTAACACTTCTGGCTCAGGACTTGCTGTTGGAGAAACTGTGTACTGACAGGGAGAGGATAAACATTGGTTTGAGGACTTGTGATGGAGAGGCTATGTACTGACATGGAGAGATGTGCTCACCGAGCTGTGGACTTGCTGATGAAGAGGCTCAGTACTGAAAGAGATCGACTTAAGCATCTGGTTGAGGACCTGCTGTTGGAGAGACTGTTTACTGACAGGGAGAGACTTACACATCTGGCTGAGGACCTGCTGATGGAGAGACTGTGTACTGACAGGGAGAGACTTACACATCAGACTGAGGTCCTGCTGATGGAAAGACTTTGAACTGGCAGGGAGAGTTTTACACATGTGGTTGAGGACTTGCTGATGGAGAGACTGAGTACTCTCATGCAGCGGCTAACACATCTGGCTGAAGACTTGCTGATGGAAAGACCGTGTACTGACAGGGAGAGACTTACACATGTGGCTGAGGACTTGCTGATGGAGAGACTGTGTAATGACAAGGAGAGACTTTCACATCTGGCTGAGGACTTGCTGATGGAGAGACTGTGTACTGACAGGGAAAGACTGACACATCTGGATGAGGACCTGATGGAAACACTGTGTACCGACAGGGAGAGACTTTCACATATGGCTGAGGACTTGCTGATGGAGAGACTGTGTACTGAAAGGGAAAAACTTCCACATCTGGCTGAGGACCTGCTGATGGAAATACTGTGTACTGACAGGGAGAGACTTAGACATCTGGCTGAGGACTTGCTGATGGAGAGACTGTGTACTGAAAGGGAGAGACTTACGCATCTGGCTGAGGACTTGCTGGTGGAGAGAGTATGCAATGACAGGGAGAGAATTACACATCTGTCTGAGGACTTGCTGTTGGTGAGACTGTGAACTGACAGGGAGAGACTTACACATCTGGCTCAGGTCTTGCTGTTGGTGAAAATGTGTACTGACAGGGAGTGACTAAACATTGGTTTGAGGACTTGAAAATGGAGAGGCTATGTCCTGACAGGGAGAGATGTACACACCTAGCTGTGCACTTGCTGATGGAGAGGCTCAGTACTGAGAGAGATCGACTTAAGCATCTGGCTGAGGACCTGCTGTTGGAGAGACTGTGTACTGACAGGGAGCGTCTTACACATATGGCTGAGGACCTGCTGATGGTAAGACTTTGCACTGACAGGGAGAGACTTACACATGTGGCTGAGGACTTGCTGATGGAGAGACGGTGTGCTGACATGCAGCGGCTAACACATCTGGTTGAAGACTTGCTGAAGCAGAGAGACTTTGTACTGACAGGGAGAGACTTACACATCTGTCAGATGACTTGCTGACGGAGAGTCTGTGTATTGACAGGGAGAGATTTACACAACTGGCTGCGGAGTAGCTGATAGAGAGGCTGTGTACCGACAAGGAGAAGTTTACACATCTGGCTGAGAACTTGAAGCTGGAGAGACTGTGTACTGAAAGGGAGAGACTTAAACATCTGGCTGAGAACTTGCTGATGGAGAGACTGTGTACTGGCAGGGAGAGACTTACACATCTCTCTCAGGATTTGCTGATAGAGAGGCTTTGTAGGGACAGGCAGAGACTTACACATCTGGCTCAGGCTCTGCTGACGGAGAGGCTGTGTACCGACAAGGAGAAGTTTACACATCTGGCTGAGAACTTGAAGCTGGAGAGACTGTGGACTGAAAGGGAGAGACTTAAACATCTGGCTGAGAACTTGCTGATGGAGAGACTGTGTACTGACAGGGAGAGATTTACACATCTGGCTGAGGACTTGCTGTGGGAGTGGTTGTCTAATGACAGGGAGAGATTTACACATCTGGCTGAGGTCTTGCTGATGGAGAGACTATGCAATGACAGGGAGAGAATTACACATCTGTCTGAGGCTTTGCTGTTGGAGAGACTGTGAACTGACAGGGAGAGACTTACACATCTGGCTGAGGACTTGCTGATGGAGAGTCCGTGCTTTGACAGGGAGAGAATTACACATCTGTCTGAGGCCTTGCTGTTGGAGAAACTGTGAACTGACAGGGAGAGACTTACACATCTGACTGAGGACTTGCTGATGGAGAAACTGTGTACTGACAGGGAGAGGCTAAACATTGGTTTGAGGACTTGATGATGGAGAGGCTATGTACTGACAGGGAGAGATGTGCACACCTAGCTGTGGACTTGCTGATGGAGAGGCTCAGTACTGACAGAGATCGACTTACACATCTGGCTGAGGACTTGCTGATGGAGAGACTGTGTATTGACAGGGAGAGATTTACACATCTGGCTGCGGAGTTGCTGATAGAGAGGCTGTGTACTGACAAGGAGAAGTTTACACATCTGGCTGTGAACTTGAAGCTGGAGAGACTGTGCACTGAAAGGGAGAGACTTAAACATCTGGCTGAGAACTTGCTGATGGAGAGACTGTGTACTGACAGGGAGAGATTTACACATCTGGCTGAGGACTTGCTGTGGGAGCGGTTGTCTACTGACAGGGAGAGATTTACACATCTGGCTGAGGTCTTGCTGATGGAGAGACTATGCAATGACAGGGAGAGATTTACACATCTGTCTCAGGCCTTGCAGTTGGAGAGACTGTGAACTGACAGGGAGAGACTTACACATCTGACTGAGGACTTGCTGATGGAGAAACCGTGTACTGACAGGGAGAGGCTAAACATTGGTTTGAGGACTTGATGATGGAGAGGCTATGTACTGACAGGGAGAGATGTGCACACCTAGCTGTGGACTTGCTGATGGAGAGACTATGCTATGACACGGAGAGAATTACACATCAGTCTGAGGACTTGCTGTTGGAGAGACTGTGAACTGACAGGGAGAGACTTAGACATCTGGCTCAGGACGTGCTGTTGGAGAAACTGTGTACTGACAGGGAGAGACTAAAGATTGGTTTGAGGACTTGATGATGGAGAGGCTATGTCCTGACAGGGATAGATGTACACACCTAGCTGTGGACTTGCTGATGGAGAGGCTCAGAACTGAGAGAGATCGACTTAAGCATCGGGCTGAGGACCAGCTGATGGAAAGACTTTGTACTGACAGGGAGAGACTTACACATCTGGCTGAAGACTTGCTGATGGAAAGACTTTGTACTGACAGGGAGAGACTTACACAAGTGGCCGAGGACTTGCTGATGGAGAGACTGTGTACTGACATGCAGCGGCTAACACATCTGGCTGAAGACATGCTGAAGCGGAGAGACTTTGCACTGACAGGGAGAGACTTACACATCTGGCTGAGGACTTGCTTATGGAGAGTCTGTGTACTGACAGGGAGAGTCTTACACATCTGACTGAGGACTTGCTGATGGAGAAACAGTGTGCTGACAGGGAGAGACTAAACATTGGTTTGAGGACTTGATGATGGAGAGGCTATGTACTGACAGGGAGAGATGTGCACACCTAGCTGTGGACTTGCTGATGGAGAGGCTCAGTACTGACAGAGATCGACTTACACATCTGGCTGAGGTCTTGCTGATGGAGAGACTGTGTACTGACAGGGAGGGATTTACACATCTGGCTGAGGACTTGCTGATAGAGAGGCTGTGTACCGACAGGGAGAGGTTTACACATCTGGCTGAGAACTTGAAGCTGGAGAGACTGTGTACTGACAGGGAGAGACTTAAACATCTGGCTGAGAACTTGCTGATGGAGAGACTGTGTACTGACAGGGAGAGTTTTACACATCTGGCTGAAGACTTGCTGAAGCGGAGAGACTTTGTACTGACAGGGAGAGACATACACATCTGTCTGAGGACTTGCTGATGGAGAGGCTGTGCAATGACAGGGAGAGATTTACACATCTGGCTGAGGACTTGCTGAGAGAGTGGCTGTGTACCGACAGGGAGAGGTTTACACATCTGGCTGAGGACTTGCTGTGGGAGCAGTTGTCTAATGACAAGGAGAGATTTACACATCTGGCTGAGGTCTTGCTGATGGAGAGACTATGCAATGACAGGGAGAGAATTATACATCTGTCTGAGGCTTTGCTGTTGGAGAGACTGTGAATTGACAGGGAGAGACTTACACATCTGGCTGAGGACTTGCTGATGGAGAGTCCGTGCATTGACAGGGAGAGAATTACACATCTGTCTGAGGCCTTGCTGTTGGAGAAAATGTGAATTGACAAGGAGAGACTTACACATCTGACTGAGGACTTGCTGATGGAGAAACTGTGTACTGACAGGGAGAGGCTAAACATTGGTTTGAGGCCGTGATGATGGAGAGACTGTGTATTGACAGGGAGAGATTTACACATCTGGCTGCGGAGTTGCTGATAGAGAGGCTGTGTACCGACAAGGAGAATTTTACACATCTGGCTGAGAACTTGAAGCTGGAGAGACTGTGTACTGAAAGGGAGAGACTTAAACATCTGGCTGAGAACTTGCTGATGGAGAGACTGTGTACTGACCGGGAGAGATTTACACATCTGGCTGAGGACTTGCTGTGGGAGCGGTTGTCTACTGACAGGGAGAGATTTACACATCTGGCTGCGGAGTTGCTGATAGAGAGGCTGTGTACCGACAAGGAGAATTTTACACATCTGGCTGAGAACTTGAAGCTGGAGAGACTGTGTACTGAAAGGGAGAGACTTAAACATCTGGCTGAGAACTTGCTGATGGAGAGACTGTGTACTGACAGGGAGAGATTTACACATCTGGCTGAGGACTTGCTGTGGGAGCGGTTGTCTACTGACAGGGAGAGATTTACACATCTGGCTGAGGTCTTGCTGATGGAGAGACTATGCAATGACAGGGAGAGAATTACACATCTGTCTGAGGCCTTGCAGTTGGAGAAACTGTGAACTGACAGGGAGAGACTTACACATCTGACTGAGGACTTGCTGATGGAGAAACCGTGTACTGACAGGGAGAGGCTAAACATTGGTTTGAGGACTTGATGATGGAGAGGCTATGTACTGACAGGGAGAGATGTGCACACCTAGCTGTGGACTTGCTGATGGAGAGGCTCAGTACTGACAGAGATCGACTTACACATCCGGCTGAGGACTTGCTGATGGAGAGACTGTGTACTGACAGGGAGAGATTTACACATCTGGCTGAGGACTTGCTGATAGAGAGGCTGTGTACCGACAGGGAGAGGTTTACATATCTGGCTGAGAACTTGAAGCTGGAGAGACTGTGTACTGACAGGGAGAGACTTAAACATTTGGCTGAGAACTTGCTGATGGAGAGACTGTGTACTGACAGGGAGAGTTTTACACATCTGGCTGAAGACTTGCTGAAGCGGAGAGACTTTGTACTGACAGGGAGAGACTTACACATCTGTCTGAGGACTTGCTGATGGAGAGGCTGTGCATTGACAGGGAGAGATTTACACATCTGGCTGAGGACTTGCTGAGAGAGAGGCTGTGTACCGACAGGGAGAGGTTTACACATCTGTCTGAGGACTTGCTGTTGGATAGACTGTGAACTGACAGGGAGAGACTTACACATCTGACTGAGGACTTGCTGATGGAGAAACTGAGTACTGACAGAGAGAGGATAAACATTGGTTTGAGGACTTGATGATGGAGAGGCTATGTACTGACAGGGAGAGATGTACACACCTAGCTGTGGACTTGCTGATGGAGAGGCTCAGTACTGACAGAGATCGACTTACACATCTGGCTGAGGACTTACTGATGGAGAGACTGTGTATTGACAGGGAGAGACTTACGCATCTGGCTGAGGACTTGCTGATGGAGAGACTATGCTATGACACGGAGAGAATTACACATCAGTCTGAGGACTTGCTGTTGGAGAGACTGTGAACTGACAGGGAGAGACTTACACATCTGGCTCAGGACTTGCTGTTGGAGAAACTGTGTACTGACAGGGAGAGACTAAGATTGGTTTGAGGACTTGATGATGGAGAGGCTATGTCCTGACAGGGATAGATGTACACACCTAGCTGTGGACTTGATGATGGAGAGGCTCAGAACTGAGAGAGATCGACTTAAACATCGGGCTGAGGACCTGCTGATGGAAAGACTTTGCACTGACAGGGAGAGACTTACACATCTGGCTGAAGACTTGCTGATGGAGAGACAGTGTACTGACAGGGAGAGACTGACACATGTGGCTGAGGAGTTGCTGATGGAGAGATTGTGTAATGACAAGGAGAGACTTTCACATCTGGCTGAGGACTTGCAAATGGAGAGACTGTGTACTGACAGGGAGAGACTTACACATCTGGATGAGGACCTGATGGAAACACTGTGTACTGACAGGGAGAGACTTTCACATATGGCTGAGGACTTGCTGATGGAGAGACTGTGTACTGAAAGGGAAAGACTTACACATCTGGCTGAGGACCTTCTGATGGAAAGACTGTGTACTGACAGGGAGAGACTGACACATCTGGCTGAGGACTTGCTGATGGAGAGACTATGCAATGACAGGGAGAGAATTACACATCAGTCTGAGGACTTGCTGTTGGAGAGACTGTGAACTGACAGGGAGAGACTTACACATCTGGCTGAGGATTTGTTAATGGAGAGACTGTGTACTGACAGGGAGAGACTAAACAATGGTTTGAGCCTTGATGATGGAGGGGCTATGTACTGACAGGGAGAGATGTAAACACCCAGCTGTGGACTTGCTGATGGAGACTCTCAGTGCTGACAGAGATCGATTTAAGTATCTGGCTGAGGACCTGCTTTTGGAGAGACTGGGTACTGACAGGGAGAGACTTACACATCTGGCTGAGGACCTGCTGATGGAGAGACTGTGTACTGAATGGGAGCGTCTTTCAGATCTGGCTGAGGACCTTATGATGGAAAGACTTTGTACTGACAGGGAGAGACTTAGACATGTGGCTGAGGACTTGCTCATGGAGAGATTGTGTACTGACATGCAGCGGCTAACACATCTGGCTGAAGACTTGCTGAAGCGGAGAGACTTTGTACTGACAGGGAGAGACTTACACATCTGTCTGAGGACTTGCTGACGGAGAGGCTGTGTATTGACAGGGAGAGATTTACACATCTGGCTGAGGACTTGCTGTGGGAGCGGCTGTCTACTGACAGGGAGAGATTAACACATCTGGCTGAGGACTTGCTGATAGAGAGGATGTGTACGGACAGGGAGTGGTTTACACATCTGGCTGAGGACTTGCTGATGGAGAGACTGCGTACTGACAGGGAGAGACTTAAACATCTGGCTGAGAACTTGCTGATGGAGAGACTTTGTACTGACAGAGAGATTTACACATCTGGCAGAGGACTTGCTGATGGACAGACTGTGTAATGACAGGGAGAGACTTACACATCTGGCTGAGGACTTCCTCATGGAAAGACTTTGTACTGACAGGGAGAGACTTAGTCATGTGGCTGAGGACTTGCTCATGGTGAGATTGTGTACTGACATGCAGCGGCTAACACAGCTGGCTGAAGACTTGCTGAAGCGGAGAGACTTTGTACTGACAGGGAGAGACTTACACATCTGTCTGAGGACTTGCTGACGGAGAGGCTGTGTATTGACAGGGAGAGATTTACACATCTGGCTGAGGACTTGCTGTGGGAGCGGCTGTCTACTGACAGGGAGAGATTAACACATCTGGCTGAGGACTTGCTGATAGAGAGGATGTGTACCGACAGGGAGTGGTTTACACATCTGGCTGAGGACTTGCTGATGGAGAGACTGCGTACTGACAGGGAGAGACTTAAACATCTGGCTGAGAACTTGCTGATGGAGAGACTGTGTACTGACAGAGAGAGATTTACACATCTGGCAGAGGACTTGCTGATGGACAGACTGTGTAATGACAGGGAGAGACATACACATCTGGCTGAGGACCTGCTGATGGAAAGACATTGTACTGACAGGGAGAGACTTAGACATGTGGCTGAGGACTTGCTCATGGAGAGATTGTGTACTGACATGCAGTGGCTAACACATCTGGCTGAAGACTTGCTGAAGCAGAGAGACTTTGTACTGACAGGGAGAGACTTACACATCTGTCTGAGGACTTGTTGACGGAGAGGCTGTGTATTGACAAGGAGAGATTTACACATCTGTCTGAGGACTTGCTGTGGGAGCGGCTGTCGACTGACAGGGAGAGATTTATACATCTGGCTGAGGACTTGCTGATGGAGAAACTATGCAATGACAAGGAGAGAATTACACATCTGTCTGAGGACTTGCTGTTGGAGAGACTGTGAACAGACAGGGAAAGACTTACACATCTGGCTGAGGACTTGCTGATGGAGAGTCTGTGTATTGACCGGGAGAGACTTAGACGTCTGACTGAGGACATGCTGATGGAGAAACTGTGTACTGACAGGCAGAGGCTAAACATTGGTTTGAGGACTTGATGATGGAGAGGCGATGTACTGACAGGGAGAGATGTACACACCTCGCTGTGGACTTGCTGATGGAGACGCTCAGTACTGACAGAGATCGACTTACACATCTGGCTGAGGACTTGCTGATGGAGAGACTGGGTACTGACAGGGAGAGTTTTACACATCTGGCTGAAGACTTGCTGAAGCGGAGAGACTTTGTACTGACAGGGAGAGACTTACACATCTGTCTGAGGACTTGCTGATGGAGAGGCTGTGTATTGACAGGGAGAGATTTACACATCTGGCTGAGGACTTGCTGATAGAGAGGCTGTGTACTGACAGGGAGAGGTTTACACATCTGGCTGAGGACTTGCTGTGGGAGCGGCTGTCTACTGACAGAGAGATATTTACGCATCTGTCTGAGGACTTGCTGTTGGAGAGACTGTGAACTGACAGGGAGAGACTTACACGTCTGACTGAGGACTTGCTGATGGAGAAACTGTGTACTGACAGGGAGAGGCTAAACATTGGTTTGAGGACTTGATGATGGAGAGGCGATGTACTGACAGGGAGAGATGTACACACCTCGCTGTGGACTTGCTGATGGAGAGGCTCAGTACTGACAGAGATCGACTTAAGCATCTGGCTGAGGAACTGCTGTTGGAGAGACTGTGTACTGTCAGGGTGAGATTACACATCTGGCTGAGGACCTGCTGATGGAGAGACTGTGTACTGACAGGGAGAGACTTACACATCTGGCTGAGGACCTGCTGAAGGAAAGACTTTGAACTGACAGGGAGAGACTTACACATCTGGCTGAGGACTTGCTGATGGAGAGACTGTGTAGTGACAGAGAGAGAGACCTACAAAACTGGCTGAGGACTTGCTGATGGAGAGACATTATACTGATAGGGAGAGATCTGCACATCTGGCTGAGGACTTGCTGATGGAGGGATTGTGTACTGACAGGGAGAGAGTTACTCATCTGGCTGAGGATTTGCTGATGGAGAGACTGTGTACTGACAGGGAGAGACCTACACATCAGGCTGAGCAACGCTGATGGAAAGACTGTGTACTGAAAGGGAGAGACTTACACATCTGGCTGAGATCTTGCTGATGGAGAGACTGTGTACTTTAAGGGACAGAACTACACATCTGGCTGAAGACTTGCTGATGGAAAGACTGTGTCCTGACAGGGAGCGACTTACACATCTGGCTGAGGACATGCTGATGGAGAGACTGTGTACTCACAGGGAGAGACTTACACATCTGGCTGAGGACCTGCTGATGGAAAGACTTTGAACTGAAGGGAGAGACTTACACATCAGGCTGAGGACTTGCTGATGGAGAGGATGTGTACTGACAGGGAGAGACCTATACATCGGGCTGAGAACTTGCTGATGTAGAGACTATGCAATGACAGGGAGAGAATTACACCTCTGTCTGAGGACTTGCTGTTGGTGAGTCTGTGAAATGACAGGGAGAGACTTACACATCTGGCTCAGGACTTGCTGATGGCGAGACTGTGTAATGACAGGGAGAGACTTACACATCTGGCTGAGGACTTGCTGATGGAGAGACTGTGTACTGACAGGGAGCGTCTTACACATCTGGCTGAGGATTTGTTGATGGAGAGACTATGTACTGACAGGGAGAGACTTACTCATCTGCCTGTGGACGTGCTGATGGAGAGACTGTGTAATGACAGGGAGAGACTTACACATCTCTCTCAGGATTTGCTGATAGTGAGGCTGTGTAGTGACAGGGAGAGACTTACACACCTGGCTGAGGCCCTGCTGATGGAGAGGCTGTGTCCTGACAGGGCGAAACTTACACATCTGGCTGAGGACTTGCTGATGGAGAGACTGTGTACTGACAGGGAGCGACTGACACATCTGGCTGAGGATTTGTTGATGGAGAGAGACTGTGTACTGACAGGGAGAGACTTACACATCTGGCTGAGGGCGTGCTGATGGAGAAACTGTGTAATGAAAGGGAGAGACTTAAACATCTTGCTGAGGACGTGATGATGGAGAGACTGTGTAATGAATGGGAGAGTCTTACACATCTGGCTGAGGACATGCTGATGGAGAGACTGAGAACTGACAGGGAGAGACCTACACATTTGGCTGAGGACTTGCTGATGGAAAGACAGTGTACTGACAGGGAGAGACTTACACATCTGGCTGAAGACTTGCTGATGGAGGGACTGTGTACTGACAGGGAGAGACTTACACATGTGGCTGAGGACTTGCTGACGGAGAGACTGTGTAATGACAAGGAGAGTCTTACACATCCGGTTGAAGACTAGCTGATGGAGAGGATCTGTACTGACAGGGAGAGACTTACGCATCTGGCTGAGGACTTGCTGATGGAGAGACTATGCTATGACAGGGAGAGAATTACACATTTGTCTGAGGACTTGCTTTTGGAGAAACTGTGAACTGACAGGGAGAGACTAAACATTGGTTTGCGAATTGATGATGGAGAGGCTATGTACTGATAGGGAGAGATGTACACACCTAGCTGTGGACTTGCTGATGGACAGGCTCAGTACTGACAGAGATCGACTTAAGCATCTGGCTGAGGACCTGCTGTTGGAGAGACTGGGTACTGTCAGGGAAAGATTTACACATCTGGCTGAGGACCTGCTGATGGAGAGACTGTGTACTGACAGGGAGCGTCTTACACATCTGGCTGAGGACCTGCTGATGGAAAGACTTTGTACTGAAAGGGAGAGACTTAGACATGTGGCTGAGGATTTGCTGATGGAGAGACTGTGTACTGACATGCAGCGGCTAACACATCTGGCTGAAGACTTGCTGAAGCGGAGAGACTTTGTACTGACAGGGAGCGACTTACACATCTGTCTGAGGACTTGCTGACGGAGAGGCTTTGTATTGACAGGGAGAGATTTACACATCTGGCTGAGGACTTGCTGTGGGAGCGGCTGTCTACTGACAGGGAGAGATTTACACATCTGGCTGAGGACTTGCTGATGGAGAGACTATGCAATGACAAGGAGAGAATTACACATCTGTCTGAGGACTTGCTGTTGTAGAGACTGAGAACTGACAGGGTGAGACTTACACATCTGGCTGAGGACATGCTGAAGGCGAGACTGTGTACTGACAGGGAGAGACTTACACATCTGGCTGAGGACTTGCTGATGGAGAGACTGTGTACTGACAGGGAGCATCTTACACATCTGGCCGAGGATTTGTTGATGGAGAGACTATGTAGCGACAGGGAGAGACTTACACATCTGGCTGAGGACGTGCTGATGGAAAGACTGTGTAATGACAGGGAGAGACTTACACATCTCTCTCAGGATTTGCTGATAGAGAGGCTGTGTAGTGACAGGGAGAGACTTACACATCTGGCTGAGGCCCTGCTGATGGAGAGGCTGTGTCCTGACAGGGCGAAACTTACACATCTGGCTGAGGCCTTGCTGATGGAGAGACTGTGTACTGACAGGGAGCGACTGACACATCTGGCTGAGGATTTGTTGATGGAGAGACTGTGTACTGACAGGGAGAGACTTACACATCTGGCAGAGGGCGTGCTGATGGAGAGACTGTGTAATGAAAAGGAGAGACTTAAACATCTTGCTGTGGACATGATGATGGAGAGACTGTGTAATGAAAGGGACAGTCTTACACATCTGGCTGAGGACATGCTGATGGAGAGACTGTGAACTGACAGGGAGAGACCTACACATCTGGCTGAGGACTTGCTGATGGAAAGACTGTGTCCTGACAGGGAGAGACTTACACCTCTGGCTGGGGACTTGCTGATGGAGAGACTGTGTACTGACAGGGAGAGACTTACACATCTGGCTGAAGACTTGCTGATGGAGGGACAGTGTACTGACAGGGAGAGACTTACACATGTGGCTGAGGACTTGCTGATGGAGAGACTGTGTAATGACAAGGAGAGACTTACACATCTGGCTGAGGACTTGCTGATGGAGAGACTGTCTCCTGACAGGGAGAGATTTACACATCCAGCTGAAGAATAGCTGATGGAGAGGATGTGTACTGACAGGCAGAGACTTTCGCATCTGGCTGAGGACTTGCTGATGGAGATATTATGCTATGACAGGGAGAGAATTACACATCTGTCTGAGGACTTGCTTTTGGAGAAACTGTGAACTGACAGGCAGAGACTAAACTTTGGTTTGCGACTTGATGATGGAGAGGCTATGTACTGACAGGGAGAGATGTACACACCTAGCTGTGGACTTGCTGATGGAGACGCTCAGTACTGACAGAGATCGACTTAAGTATCTGGCTGAGGACCTGCTGTTGGAGAGACTGGGTCCTGAAAGGGAGAGAATTACACATCTGGCTGATGACCTGCTGATGGAGAGACTGTGGACTGACAGGGAGAGACTTACACTTCTGGCTGAGGACCTGCTGATGGAAAGACTTTGTACTGATAGGGAGAGACTTAGACATGTGGCTGAGGACTTGCTGATGGAGAGAATGTGTACTGACATGCAGTGGCTAACACATCTGGCTGAAGACTTGCTGAAGCGGAGAGACTTTGTACTGACAGGGAGAGACTCACACATCTGTCTGAGGACTTGCTGACGGAGAGTCTGTGTATTGACAGTGAGAGATTTACACATCTGGCTGCGGAGTTGCTGATACAGAGGCTGTGTACCGACAGGGAGAGGTTTACACATCTGGCTGAGAACTTGAAGCTGGAGAGACTGTGTACTGACAGGGATAGACTTACACATCTGGCTGTGGACTTGCTGATGGAGAGACTGTGTAATGACAGCGAGGGACTTTCACATCAGATTGAGGACTTGCTGATGGAGAGCCAATGCAATGCCAGGGACATAATTACACAACTGTCTGAGGACTTGCTGTTGGAGAGACTGTGAACTGACAGGGAGAGACTTACACATCTGGCTGCGGACTTGCTGATGGAGAGACTGTGCACTGACAGGGAGAGACTTAGACATCTGGCTGAGGACTTGCTGATGGAGAGACTGTGTACTGACAGGGAGAGACTTACACATCAGCTTGAAGACTAGCTGATGGAGAGGATATGTACTGACAGGGAGAGACTTACGCATCTGGCTGAGGACTTGCTGATGGAGAGAGTATGCAATGACAGGGAGAGAATTACACATCTGTCTGAGGACTTGCTGTTGGTGAGACTGTGAACTGACAGGGAGAGACTTACACATCTGGCTCAGGTCTTGCTGATGGTGAAAATGTGTACTGACAGGGAGAGATTGAACATTGGTTTGAGGACTTGATGATGGAGAGGCTATGTGCTGACAGGGAGAGATGTACACACCTAGCTGTGCACTTGCTGATGGAGAGGCTCAGTACTGAGAGAGATCGACTTAAGCATCTGGCTGAGGACCTGCTGTTGGAGAGACTGTGTACTGACAGGGAGCGTCTTAAACATCTGGCTGAGGACCTGCTGATGGAGAGTCTGTGTACTGACAAGGAGAGACATACACATCTGGCTGAGGACCTGCTGATGGAAAGACTTTGTACTGACAGGGAGACACTTACACATGTGGCTGAGGACTTGCTGATGGAGAGACTGTGTACTGACATGCAGGGGCTAACACATCTGGCTGAAGACTTGCTGAAGCGGAGAGACTTTGTACTGACAGGGAGAGACTTACACATCTGTCTGAGGAATTGCTGATGAAGAGGCTGTGTATTGACAGGGAGAGATTTACACATCTGGCTGAGGACTTGCTGATAGAGAGGCTGTGTACCGAGAGGGAGAGGTTTACACATCTGGCTGAGAACGTGAAGCTGGAGAGACTGTGTACTGACAGGGAGAGACTTACACATCTGGCTGAGAACTTGCTGATTGAGAGACTGTGTACTGATATCGAGAGTCTTACACTTCTGGCTGAAGACTAGCTGATGGAGAGGATGTGTACTGACAGTGAGAGACTTCCACATCTGGCTGAGGACTTGCTGATGGAGAGACTATGCAATGACAGGGAGAGAATTACACATCTGGCTGAAACTTGCTGATGGAGAGACTGTGAACTGAAGGGAGAGACTTACACATCTGGCTGAGGTCTAGCTGATGGAGAGTCTGTGTACTGACAGGGAGAGATTTACACATCTGACTGAGGACTTGCTGATGGAGAGAGACTGTGTACTGACGGGAAGAGCCTTAGACATCTGGCTGAAGACTTGCTGAGGGAGGGACTGTGTACTGACAAGGAGAGATAACACATCTGGCTGAAGACTTGCTGTCGGAGCGGCTGTGCACTGACAGGGAGAGATTTTTACATCTGGCTGAGGACTTGCGGATGGAGAGACTGTGTACTGACAGGGATAGACTTACACATCTGGCTGTGGACTTGCTGATGGAGAGACTGTGTAATGACAGCGAGGGACTTTCACATCAGATTGAGGACTTGCTGATGGAGAGCCAATGCAATGCCAGGGACATAATTACACAACTGTCTGAGGACTTGCTGTTGGAGAGACTGTGAACTGACAGGGAGAGACTTACACATCTGGCTGCGGACTTGCTGATGGAGAGACTGTGCACTGACAGGGAGAGACTTAGACATCTGGCTGAGGACTTGCTGATGGAGAGACTGTGTACTGACAGGGAGAGACTTACACATCAGCTTGAAGACTAGCTGATGGAGAGGATATGTACTGACAGGGAGAGACTTACGCATCTGGCTGAGGACTTGCTGATGGAGAGAGTATGCAATGACAGGGAGAGAATTACACATCTGGCTGAAACTTGCTGATGGAGAGACTGTGGACTGAAGGGAGAGACTTACACATCTGGCTGAGGTCTTGCTGATGGAGAGTCTGTGTACTGACAGGGAGAGATTTACACATCTGACTGAGGACTTGCTGATGGAGAGAGACTGTGTACTGACGGGGAGAGCCTTAGACATCTGGCTGAAGACTTGCTGAGGGAGGGACTGTGTACTGACAAGGAGAGATAACACATCTGGCTGAGGACTTGCTGTCGGAGCGGCTGTGCACTGACAGGGAGAGATTTTTACATCTGGCTGAGGACTTGCTGATGGAGAGACTGTGTACTGACAGGGATAGACTTACACATCTGGCTGTGGACTTGCTGATGGAGAGACTGTGTAATGACAGCGAGGGAATTTCACATCAGATTGAGGACTTGCTGATGGAGAGACAATGCAATGCCAGGGACATAATTACACAACTGTCTGAGGACTTGCTGTTGGAGAGACTGTGAACTGACAGGGAGAGACTTAGACATCTGGCTGAGGACTTGCTGATGGAGAGACTGTGTACTGACAGGGAGAGACTTACACATCTGGCTCAGGTCTTGCTGATGGTGAAAATGTGTACTGACAGGGAGAGATTGAACATTGGTTTGAGGACTTGATGATGGAGAGGCTATGTGCTGACAGGGAGAGATGTACACACCTAGCTGTGCACTTGCTGATGGAGAGGCTCAGTACTGAGAGAGATCGACTTAAGCATCTGGCTGAGGACCTGCTGTTGGAGAGACTGTGTACTGACAGGGAGCGTCTTAAACATCTGGCTGAGGACCTGCTGATGGAGAGTCTGTGTACTGACAAGGAGAGACATACACATCTGGCTGAGGACCTGCTGATGGAAAGACTTTGTACTGACAGGGAGACACTTACACATGTGGCTGAGGACTTGCTGATGGAGAGACTGTGTACTGACATGCAGGGGCTAACACATCTGGCTGAAGACTTGCTGAAGCGGAGAGACTTTGTACTGACAGGGAGAGACTTACACATCTGTCTGAGGAATTGCTGATGAAGAGGCTGTGTATTGACAGGGAGAGATTTACACATCTGGCTGAGGACTTGCTGATAGAGAGGCTGTGTACCGAGAGGGAGAGGTTTACACATCTGGCTGAGAACGTGAAGCTGGAGAGACTGTGTACTGACAGGGAGAGACTTACACATCTGGCTGAGAACTTGCTGATTGAGAGACTGTGTACTGATATCGAGAGTCTTACACTTCTGGCTGAAGACTAGCTGATGGAGAGGATGTGTACTGACAGTGAGAGACTTCCACATCTGGCTGAGGACTTGCTGATGGAGAGACTATGCAATGACAGGGAGAGAATTACACATCTGGCTGAAACTTGCTGATGGAGAGACTGTGAACTGAAGGGAGAGACTTACACATCTGGCTGAGGTCTTGCTGATGGAGAGTCTGTGTACTGACAGGGAGAGATTTACACATCTGACTGAGGACTTGCTGATGGAGAGAGACTGTGTACTGACGGGAAGAGCCTTAGACATCTGGCTGAAGACTTGCTGAGGGAGGGACTGTGTACTGACAAGGAGAGATAACACATCTGGCTGAAGACTTGCTGTCGGAGCGGCTGTGCACTGACAGGGAGAGATTTTTACATCTGGCTGAGGACTTGCTGATGGAGAGACTGTGTACTGACAGGGATAGACTTACACATCTGGCTGTGGACTTGCTGATGGAGAGACTGTGTAATGACAGCGAGGGACTTTCACATCAGATTGAGGACTTGCTGATGGAGAGCCAATGCAATGCCAGGGACATAATTACACAACTGTCTGAGGACTTGCTGTTGGAGAGGCTGTGAACTGACAGGGAGAGACTTAGACATCTGGCTGAGGACTTGCTGATGGAGAGACTGTGTACTGACAGGGAGAGACTTAGACATCTGGCTGAGGACTTGCTGATGGAGAGACTGTGTACTGACAGGGAGAGACTTACACATCAGCTTGAAGACTAGCTGATGGAGAGGATATGTACTGACAGGGAGAGACTTACGCATCTGGCTGAGGACTTGCTGATGGAGAGAGTATGCAATGACAGGGAGAGAATTACACATCTGGCTGAAACTTGCTGATGGAGAGACTGTGAACTGAAGGGAGAGACTTACACATCTGGCTGAGGTCTTGCTGATGGAGAGTCTGTGTACTGACAGGGAGAGATTTACACATCTGACTGAGGACTTGCTGATGGAGAGAGACTGTGTACTGACGGGGAGAGCCTTAGACATCTGGCTGAAGACTTGCTGAGGGAGGGACTGTGTACTGACAAGGAGAGATAACACATCTGGCTGAGGACTTGCTGTCGGAGCGGCTGTGCACTGACAGGGAGAGATTTTTACATCTGGCTGAGGACTTGCTGATGGAGAGACTGTGTACTGACAGGGATAGACTTACACATCTGGCTGTGGACTTGCTGATGGAGAGACTGTGTAATGACAGCGAGGGAATTTCACATCAGATTGAGGACTTGCTGATGGAGAGACAATGCAATGCCAGGGACATAATTACACAACTGTCTGAGGACTTGCTGTTGGAGAGACTGTGAACTGACAGGGAGAGACTTAGACATCTGGCTGAGGACTTGCTGATGGGGAGACTGTGTACTGACAGGGAGAGACTTACACATCAGCTTGAAGACTAGCTGATGGAGAGGATATGTACTGACAGGGAGAGACTTACGCATCTGGCTGAGGATTTGCAATGGAGAGAGTATGCAATGACAGGGAGAGAATTACACATCTGTCTGAGGACTTGCTGTTGGTGAGACTGTGAACTGACAGGGAGAGACTTACACATCTGGCTCAGGTCTTGCTGATGGTGAAAATGTGTACTGACAGGGAGAGACTAAACATTGGTTTGAGGACTTGATGATGGAGAGGCTATGTCCTGACAGGGAGAGATGTACACACCTAGCTGTGCACTTGCTGATGGAGAGGCTCAGTACTGAGAGAGATTGACTTAAGCATCTGGCTGAGGACCTGCTGTTGGAGAGACTGTGTACTGACAGGGAGCGTCTTACACATCTGGCTGAGGACCTGCTGATGGAGAGACTGTGTACTGACAAGGAGAGACATACACATCTGGCTGAGGACCTGCTGATGGAAAGACTTTGTACTGACAGGGAGAGACTTACACATGTGGCTGAGGACTTGCTGATGGAGAGACTGTGTACTGACATGCAGCGGCTAACACATCTGGCTGAAGACTTGCTGAAGCGGAGAGACTTTGTACTGACAGGGAGAGACTTACACATCTGTCTGAGGAATTGCTGATGAAGAGGCTGTGTATTGACAGGGAGAGATTTACACATCTGGCTGAGGACTTGCTGATAGAGAGGCTGTGTACCGAGAGGGAGAGGTTTACACATCTGGCTGAGAACGTGAAGCTGGAGAGACTGTGTACTGACAGGGAGAGACTTACACATCTGGCTGAGAACTTGCTGATTGAGAGACTGTGTACTGATATCGAGAGTCTTACACTTCTGGCTGAAGACTAGCTGATGGAGAGGATGTGTACTGACAGTGAGAGACTTCCACATCTGGCTGAGGACCTGCTGATGGAGAGACTATGCAATGACAGGGAGAGAATTACACATCTGGCTGAAACTTGCTGATGGAGAGACTGTGAACTGAAGGGAGAGACTTACACATCTGGCTGAGGTCTTGCTGATGGAGAGTCTGTGTACTGACAGGGAGAGATTTACACATCTGACTGAGGACTTGCTGATGGAGAGAGACTGTGTACTGACGGGGAGAGCCTTAGACATCTGGCTGAAGACTTGCTGAGGGAGGGACTGTGTACTGACAAGGAGAGATAACACATCTGGCTGAGGACTTGCTGTCGGAGCGGCTGTGCACTGACAGGGAGAGATTTTTACATCTGGCTGAGGACCTGCTGATGGAGAGACTGTGTACTGACAGGGATAGACTTACACATCAGATTGAGGACTTGCTGATGGAGAGACAATGCAATGCCAGGGACATAATTACACAACTCTCTGAGGACTTGCTGTTGGAGAGACTGTGAACTGACAGGGAGAGACTTACACATCTGGCTGAGGACTTGCTGTGGGAGCGGCTGTCTTCTGACAGGGAGAGATTTACACATCTGTCTGAGGACTTGCTGATGGAGAGGCTCAGTACTGACAGAGATCGACTTAAGCATCTGGCTAAGGAAATGCTGTTGGAGAGACTGGGTACTGAAAGTGAGAAAATTACACATCTGGCTGAGGACCTGCTGATGGAAAGACTTTGTACTGAAAGGGAGAGACTAACACATGTGGCGGAGGACTTGCTGATGGAGAGACTGTGTACTGACATGCAGCGGCTAACATATCTGGCTGAAGACTTGCTGAAGCAGAGAGACTTTGTACTGATAGGGAGAGACTTACACATTTGTCTGAGGACTTGCTGATGGAGAGGCTGTGAAATGACAGGGAGAGACTTACACATCTGGCTGTGAACTTGAAGCTGGAGAGACTGTGTACTGACGGGGAGAGACTTCGACATCTGGCTGAAGTCTTGCTGATGGAGAGTGTGTACTGACAAGGAGAGATTTACACATCTGGCTGAGGACTTGCTGTTGGAGCGGCTGTGCACTGACAGGGAGGGATTTAGACATCTGGCTCAGGACTTGCTGATCGAGAGGCTGTGTACTGACAGGGATCGATTTACACATCTGGCTGAGGACTTGCTGATGGAGAGTCTGTGCATTGACAGGGAGAGACTTACACGTCTGACTGAGGACTTGCTGATGGAGAAACTGTGTACTTACAGGGAGAGGCTAAACATTGGATTGAGGACTTGCTGATGGAGAGGCTACGTACTGACACGGAGGGATGCACACACCTAGCTGTGGACTTGCTGATGGAGAGGCTCATTACTGACAGAGATCGAATTACACATCTGGCTGAGGACTTGCTGATGGAGAGACTGTGTACTGACAAGGAGAGATATACACATCTGGCTGAGGACTTGTTGTTGGAGCGGCTGTGCAGTGACAGGGAGAGATTTACACATCTGGCTGAGGACTTGCTGATGGAGAGACTGTGTACTGACAGGGATAGACTTACACATCTGGCTGAGGACTTGCTGATGGAGAGATTGGGTAATGACAGGGAGATAGTTGCGCGTCTGGCTGAGGACTTGCTGATGGAGAGGTAGTGCTCTGAAAGGGAGATACTTAGACATATGGCTGAGGACCTGCTGATGGAGAGGCTGTGTTCTGACAGGGAGAGACTGACACATGTGGCTGAGGATTTGCTGTCAGAGCGGCTGTCTACTGACAGGGAGAGATTTACACATCTGTCTGAGGACCTGCTGTTGGAGAGGCTCAGTACTGACAGAGATCGACTTAAGCATCTGGCTGAGAACGTGCTGTTGGAGAGACTGGGTACTGACAGGGAGAAACTTACACATCTGGCTGAGGACCTGCTGATGGAAAGACTTTGTACTGAAAGAGAGAGACTAACACATGTGGCTGAGGACTTGCTGATGGACAGATGGTGCACAGACATGCAGCGGCTAACACATCTGGCTGAAGACTTGCTGAAGCGGAGAGACTTTGTACTGACAGGGAGAGATTTACACATCTGTCTGAGGACTTGCTGATGGAGAGGCTGTGTATTGACAGGGAGAGACTTACACATCTGTCTGAGGACTTGCTGATGGAGAAGCTGTGTACCGACAGGGAGAGTTTTACACATCTGGCTGAGAACTTGAAGCTGGAGAGCCTGTGTACTGACAGGGAGAGACTTAAACATCTGGCTGAGAACTTGCTGATTGAGTGACTGTGTACTGACAGGGAGAGATTTACACATCAGGCTGAGGACTTGCTGTGGGAGCCGCTGTCTACTGACAGGGAGAGATTTACACATCTGGCTGAGGACTTGCTGTTGGAGAGCCTGTGTACTGACAGGGATAGACTTACACATCTGGCTGAGGACTTGCTGATGGAGAGACTGGGTAATGACAGGGAGATAGTTGCGCGGCTGGCTGAGGACTTGCTGATGGAGAGGTAGTGCTCTGAAAGGGAGATACTTAGACATATGGCTGAGGACCTGCTGATGGAGAGGCTGTGTTCTGACAGGGAGAGACTTACACATGTGGCTGAGGATTTGCTGTGGGAGCGGCTGTCTACTGACAGGGAGAGATTTACACATCTGTCTGAGGACCTGCTGATGGAGAGGCTCAGTACTGACAGAGATCGACTTAAGCAACTGGCTGAGAACCTGCTGTTGGAGAGACTGGGTACTGACAGGGAGAAACTTACACATCTGGCGGAGGACCTGCTGATGGAAAGACTTTGTACTGAAAGAGAGAGACTAACACATGTGGCTGAGGACTTGTTGATGGACAGATGGTGTACAGACATGCAGCGGCTAACACATCTGGCTGAAGACTTGCTGAAGCAGAGAGACTTTGTACTGACAGGGAGAGAATTACACATCTGTCTGAGGACTTGCTGATGGAGAGGCTGTGTATTGACAGGGAGAGACATACACATCTGTCTGAGGACTTGCTGATGGAGAAGCTGTGTACCGACAGGGAGAGATTTTTACATCTGGCTGAGGACTTGCTGATGGAGAGACTGTGTACTGACAGGGATAGACTTACACATCTGGCTGTGGACTTGCTGATGGAGAGACTGTGTAATGACAGCGAGGGACTTTCACATCAGATTGAGGACTTGCTGATGGAGAGACAATGCAATGCCAGGGACATAATTACACAACTGTCTGAGGACTTGCTGTTGGAGAGGCTGTGAACTGACAGGGAGAGACTTACACATCTGGCTGAGGACTTGCTGTGGGAGCGGCTGTCCACTGACAGGGAGAGATTTACACATCTGTCTGAGGACTTGCTGATGGAGAGGCTCAGTACTGACAGAGATCGACTTAAGCATCTGGCTAAGGAAATGCTGTTGGAGAGACTGCGTACTGACAGTGAGAAAATTACACATCTGGCTGAGGACCTGCTGATGGAAAGACTTTGTACTGAAAGGGAGAGACTTACACATGTGGCTGAGGACTTGCTGATGGAGAGGCTGTGTACTGACATGCAGCGGCTAACACATCTGGCTGAAGACTTGCTGAAGCAGAGAGACTTTGTACTGACAGGGAGAGATTTACACATCTGTCTGAGGACTTGCTGATGGAGAGGCTGTGTATTGACAGGGAGAGACATACACATCTGTCTGAGGACTTGCTGATGGAGAAGCTGTGTACCGACAGGGAGAGATTTTTACATCTGGCTGAGGACTTGCTGATGGAGAGACTGTGTACTGACAGGGAGAGATTTACACATCTGGCTGAGGACTTGCTGATGGAGAGAGACTGTGTACTGACGGGGAGAGACTTCGACATCTGGCTGAATTCTTGCTGATGGAGAGACTGTGTACTGACAAGGAGAGATTTACACATCTGGCTGAGGACTTGCTGTTGGAGTGGCTGTGCGCTGACAGGGAGAGATTTACACATCTGGCTGAGGACTTGCTGATCGAGAGGCTGAGTACTGACAGGGATAGATTTACACATCCGGCTGAGGACTTGCTGATGGAGAGTCTGTGCATTGACAGGGAGAGAATTACACGTCTGACTGAGGACTTGCTGATGGAGAAACTGTGTACTTACAGTGAGAGGCTAAACATTGGATTGAGGACTTGCTGATGGAGAGGCTACGTACTGACAGGGAGGGATGTACACACCTAGCTGTGGACCTGCTGATGGAGAGGCTCATTACTGACAGAGATCGAATTACACATCTGGCTGAGGACTTGCTGATGGAGAGGCTGTGTATTGACAGGGAGAGATTTACACATCTGGCTGATGACTTGAGGATGGAGAGGCTGTGTACCCACACGGAGAGTTTTACAAATCTGGCTGAGAACTTGAAGCTGGAGAGACTGTGCACTGACAGGGAGAGACTTAAACATCTGGCTGAGAACTTGCTGATGGAGAGACTGTGTATTGACAGGGAGAGATTTACACATCTGGCTGAGGAATTGCTGTGGGAGTGGCTGTCTACTGACAGGGAGAGATTTACACATCTGGCTGAGGACTTGCTGATGGAGAGAGACTGTGTACTGACGGAGAGAGACTTATACATCTGGCTGAAGACCTGCTGATGGAGAGACTGTGTACTGACAAGGAGAGATACACACATCTGGCTGAGGACTTGCTGTTAGAGCGGCTGTGCAGTGACAGGGAGAGATTTACACATATGGCTGAGGACTTGCTGATGGAGAGACTGTGTACTGACAGGGATAGACTTACACATCTGGCTGAGGACTTGCTGATGGAGAGATTGGGTAATGACAGGGAGATAGTTGCGCGTCTGGCCGAGGACCTGCTGATGGAGAGGCTCAGTACTGACAGAGATCGATTTAAGCATCTGGCTGAGAACTTGCTGTTGGAGAGACTGGGTACTGACAGGGAGAAACTTACACATCTGGCTGAGGATCTGCTGATGGAAAGAGTTTGTATTGAAAGAGAGAGACTAACACATGTGGCTGAGGACTTGCTGATGGACAGATGGTGCACAGACATGCAGCGGCTAACACATCTGGCTGAAGACTTGCTGAAGCGGAGAGACTTTGTACTGACAGGGAGAGATTTACACATCTGTCTGAGGACTTGCTGTTGGAGCGGCTGTGCAGTGACAGGGAGAGATTTACACATCTGGCTGAGGACTTGCTGATCGAGAGGCTGTGTACTGACAGGGAGAGATTTACACATCTGGCTGAGGACTTGCTGATGGAGAGTCTGTGTATTGATAGGGAGAGACTTACACGTCTGACTGAGGACTTGCTGATGGTGAAACTGTGTACTTACAGGGAGAGGCTAAACATTGGTTTGTGGACTTGCTGATGGAGAGGCTATGTACTGACAGGGAGAGATGTAGACACCTAGCTGTGGACTTGCTGATGGAGAGGCTCAGGACTGACAGAGATCGAATTACACATCTGGCTGAGGACTTGCTGATAGAGAGGCTGTGTATGGACAGGGAGAGATTTACACATCTGGCTGATGACTGGAGGATGGAGAGGCTGTGTACCGACAGGGAGAGGTTTACAAATCTGGTTGGGAACTTGAAGCTGGAGGGAATGTGTACTGACAGGGAGAGACTTAAACAACTGGCTGAGAACTTGCTGATGGAGAGACTGTGTCATGACAGGGAGAGATTTACACATCTGGCTGAAGACTTGCTGTGGGAGCGGCTGTCTACTGACAGGGAGAGATTTACACATCTGGCTGATGACTTGCTGGTGGAGAGAGACTGTGTACTGACGGAGAGAGACTTAGACATCTGGCTGAAGACTTGCTGATGGAGAGACTGTGTGCTGACAAGGAGAGATATACACATCTGGCTGAGGACTTGCTGTTGGAGCGGCTGTGCAGTGACAGGGAGAGATTTACACAACTGGCTGAGGACTTGCTGATCGAGAGGCTTTGTACTGACAGGGAGAGATTTACACATCTGGCTGAGGACTTGCTGATGGAGAGACTGTGTACTGACAGGGATAGACTTACTCATCTGGCTGAGGACTTTCTGATGGAGATACTGGGAAATGACAGGGAGATAGTTGCACATCTGGCTGAGGACTTGCTGATGGAGAGGTAGTGCTCTGAAAGGGAGATACTTAGACATATGGCTGAGGACTTTCTGTGTACTGACAGGGAGAGAATTACACATCTAGCTGAGGACTTGCAGTGGGAGCGGCTGTCTACTGACAGGGAGAGATTTACACATCTGTCTGAGGACGTGCTGATGGAGAGGCTCAGTACTGACAGAGATCGAATTAAGCATCTGGCTGAGGACCTGCTGTTGGAGAGACTGGGTACTGTCAGTGAGAAACGTACACATCTGGCTGATGGAAAGACTTTGTAATGACAGGGAGAGACTTACACATGTGGATGAGGACTTGCTGATGGAGAGATGGTGTACTGACATGCAGCGGCTAACACATCTGGCTGAAGACTTGCTGAAGCGGAGAGACTTTGTACTGACAGGGAGAGATTTACAAATCTGTCTGAGGACTTGCTGATGGAGAGGCTGTGTACTGACAGGGAGAGGTTTACACATCTGTTTGAGAACTTGAAGCTGGAGAGACCGTGTACTGACAGGGAGAGACTTAAACATCTGTCTGAGAACTTGCTGATGGAGAGATTGTGTACTGACAGGGGGAGATTTGCACATCTGGCTGAGGACTTGCTGTGTGAGCGGCTGTCTACTGACAGGGAGAGACTTACGCATCAGGCTGAGGACTTGCTGATGGAGAGAGACGGTGTACTGACAGGGAGAGACTTAGACATCTGGCTGAAGACTTGCTGATGGAGAGACTGTGTACTGACATGCAGCGGCTAACACATCTGGCTGATGACTTGCTGAAGCGGAGAGACTTTGTACTGACAGGGAGAGAATTACACATCTGTCTGAGGACTTGCTGATGGAGAGACTGTGTACTGACAAGGAGATATATACACATCTGGCTGAGGACTTGCTGCCGGAGTGGCTGTGCACTGACAGGGAGATATTTACACATCTGGCTGAGGACTTGCTGATGGAGAGACTGTGTACTGCCAGGGATAGACTTACACATCTGGCTGTGGACTTGCTGATGGAGAGACTGTGTAATGACAGCGAGGGACTTTCACATCAGATTGACGACTTGCTGATGGAGAGACTATGCAATGCCAGGGAGATACTTTGACATCTGTCTGAGAACTTGCTGTTGGAGAGACTGTGAACTGACAGTGAGACACTAACACATCTGGCTGAGGACTTGCTGTGGGAGTGGCTGTCTACTTACAGGGAGAGATTTAGACATCTGCCTGAGCACTTGCTGATGGAGAGGCTCAGTACTGACAGAGATCGACTTAAGCATCTGGCTAAGGAAATGCTGTTGGAGAGACTGGGTACTGACAGGGAGAAACTTACACATCTGGCTGAGGACCTGCTGATGGAAAGACTTTGTACTGAAAGGGAGAGACTAACACATGTGGCTGAGGACTTGCTGATGGAGAGACAGTGTACTGACATGCAGCAGCTAACACATCTGGCTGAAGATGTGTTGAAGCAGAGAGACTTTGTACTGACAGGGAGAGACTTAAACATCTGTCTGAGGACTTGCTGATGGAGAGGCTGTGTAATGACAGGGAGAGACTTACACATCTGGCTGATGACTTGCTGATGGAGAGGCTGTGTACCGACAGGGAGAGGATTACACATCTGGCTGAAAACTTGAAGCTGGAGAGACTGTGTACTGACAGGGAGAGACTTAAACATCTGGCTGAGAACTTGCTGATGGAGAGACTGTGTACTGACAGGAAGAGATTTACACATCTGGCTGAGGACTTGCTGAGGGAGCGGCTGTCTACTAACAGGGAGAGATTTACACATCTGGCTGAGGACTTGCTGATGGAGAGAGACTGTGTACTGACGGGGAGAGACTTAGACATCTGGCTGAAGTCTTACTGATGGAGAGACTGTACTGACAAGGAGAGATTTACACATCTGGCTGAGGACTTGCTGTTGGAGCGGCTGTGCACTGACAGGGAGGGATTTACACACCTGGTTGAGGACTTGCTGATCGAGAGGCTGTGTACTGACAGGGAGAGATTTACACATCTGACTGAGGACTTGCTGATGGAGAGGCTGTGTACTGACAGGGATGGATTTACACATCTTGCTGATGACTTGCTAATGGTGAGGCTGTGTGCTGACAGGGTAGACTTACACATCTGCCTGAGGACATGCTAATGGAGAGGCTGTGTACTGACTGGGTAGACTTACACATCTGGCTAAGGAACTGCGGAAGGAGAGACTGCGTAATGACAGGGAGAGATTTAATCATCCGGCTGAGGACTTGCTGATTGAGAGACAGTGAATTGACAGGGAGAGACTTTTGCATCTGTCTGAGGACTTGCTGATGGAGAGACTGTGAAATGACAGGGAGAGACTTACACATCTGGATGAGGACCGGCTGATGGAGAGACTGTGCACTGACAGGGAGAGATTTACACATCTGGCTGATGACTTGCTGATGGAGAGACTGTGTGCTGACAGTGAGAGACTTACACATCTGGCTGAGGACTTGCTGATGGAGAGGCAGTGTACTGACTGGGTAGACTTACACATCTGGCTGAGGACTTGCTGATGGAGAGGCAGTGTACTGACTGGGTAGACTTACACATCTGGCTGAGGACTTGCTGATGGAGAGACTGAGAACTGACAGGGAGAGAATTATATATCTGGCTGAGGCTGATGGAGAGAGTGAGTACTGGCAGGGAGAGACTTGCACTTCTGGCTGAGGACTTGCTGATGGAGAGACTGTGTACTGACAGGGAGAGATTTACACATCTGGCTGAGGACTTGCTGATGGAGAGGCAGTGTACTGACTGAGTAGACTTACACATCTGGCTGAGGACTTTCTAATGGAGTGACTGTTTACTGAGAGCGAGAGACGTACACATCTGGTGGAGGATGTGCGAATGGAGAGTCTGTGTACTGACTGGGTAGCCTTACACATCCGGCTGAGGACCTGCTGATGGAGAGACTGTGTACTGGCAGGTAGAGACTTGCACTTCTGGCTGATGACTTGCTGATGGAGAGACTGTGTGCTGACAGTGAGAGACTTACACATCTGGCTGAGGACTTGCTGATGGAGAGGCAGTGTACTGACTGGGTAGACTTACACATCTGGCTGAGGACTTGCTGATGGAGTGACTGTTTACTGACAGTGAGAGACTTACACATCTGGCGGAGGACGTGCTAATGGAGAGTCTGTGTACTGACTGGGTAGACTTACACATCTGGCTGAGGACCTGCTGATGGAGAGACTGTGTACTGGCAGGGAGAGACTTGCACTTCTGGCTGAGGACTTGCTGATGGAGAGACTGTGCTATGACAGGAAGAGAATTATACTTCTGGATGAGGACCTGCTGATGGAGAGACTGTGAACTGACAGGGAGAGAATTGCACATCTGGCTGAGGACTTGCTGATGGAGAGACAGGGAAATGACAGGAAGAGACTTACACATCTGGCTGAGGACTTGCTGATGTAGAGACTGTGTACTGACAGGGAGAGACTTACACATCTGGCTGAGGACTTGCTGATGGATAGACTGTGTACTGAAAGGGAAAGAAGTATTTATCTGGCTGAGGACTTGATAATGGAGAGGCAGTGTACTGACTGGGTAGACTTACACATCTGGCTGAGGACTTGCTGATGGAGAGGATGTGTACTGACAGGGATGGATTTACACATCTGGCGGATGACTTGCTAATGGTGAGGCTGTGTGCTGACAGGGTAGACGAACACATCTGGCTGAAGACCTGCTGTTAGAGAGACTGTGTACTGACAGGGAGAGATTCACACATCTGGCTGAGGACTTGCTGAGGAGAGACTGTGTACTGACAGGGAGCGACTTAGACATCTGGCTGATGACTTCCTGATGGAGAGACTGAGAACTGACAGGGAGAGAATTATATATCTGGCTGAGGCTGATGGAGAGACTGTGTACTGGCAGGGAGAGACTTGCACTTCTGGCCGAGGACTTGCTGATGGAGAGACTGTGCTAAGACAGGGAGAGACTTAAACATCTGGCTGAGGACTTGCTGATGGAGAGGCTGTTTACTGACAGTGAGAGAATTAAACAACTGGCTGAGGATGTGCTAATGGAGAGTCTGTGCACTGACTGGGTAGAATTACACATCTGGCTGAGGACCTGCTGATGGAGAGACTGTGTAATGACAGGGAGAGATTTACACATCTGGCTGAGGACTTGCTGATGGAGAGACTGTGAACTGACAGGGAGAGACTTACACATCTGTCTGAAGACTTGCTGATGGAGAGACTGTGAAATGTCAGCGAGAGACTTACACATCTGGCTGATGACTTGCTGATGGAGAGACTGTGTACTGACAGGGAGAGATTTACGCATCTGGCTGAGGACCTGCTGATGGAGAGGCACTGTACTGACTGGGTAGACTTACACATCTGGCTGAGGACTTGCTGATGGAGTGACTGTTTACTGACAGTGAGAGATTTACACATCTGGCGGAGGATGTGCGAATGGAGAGTCTGTGTACTGACTGGGTAGCCTTACATATCTGGCTGAGGACCTGCTGATGGGGAGACTGTGTACTGGCAGGTAGAGACTTGCACTTCTGGCTGATGACTTGCTGATGGAGAGACTGTGTGCTGACAGTGAGAGACTTACACATCTGGCTGAGGACTTGCTGATGGAGAGGCAGTGTACTGACTGGGTAGACTTACACATCTGGCTGAGGACTTGCTGATGGAGTGACTGTCTACTGACAGTGAGAGACTTACACATCTGGCTGAGGACTTGGTGATGGAGAGACTGTGTACTGACTGGGAAGACTTACACATCTGGCTGAGGACCTGCTGATGGAGAGACTGTGTACTGGCAGGGAGAGACTTGCACTTCTGGCTGAGGACTTGCTGATGGAGAGACTGTGCTATGACAGGGAGAGAATTATACTTCTGGATGAGGACCTGCTGATGGAGAGACTGTGAACTGACAGGGAGAGAATTTCACATCTGGCTGAGGACTTGCTGATGGAGAGACAGTGAAATGACAGGAAGAGACTTACACATCTGGCTGAGGACTTGGTGATGGAGAGACTGTGTACTGACAGGGAGAGACTTACACATCTGGCTGAGGACTTGCTGATGGATAGACTGTGTACTGAAAGGGAAAGAAGTATTGATCTGGCTGAGGACTTGCTGATGGAGAGGCAGTGTACTGACTGGGTAGACTTACACATCTGGCTGAGGACTTGCTGATGGAGAGGATGTGTACTGACAGGGATGGATCTACACATCTGGCTGATGACTTGCTAATGGTGAGGCTGTGTGCTGACAGGGTAGACGAACACATCTGGCTGAGGACCTGCTGTTGGAGAGACTGCGAACTGACAGGGAGAGAATTATATATCTGGCTGAGGCTGATGGAGAGACTGTGCACTGGCAGGGAGAGACTTGCACTTCTGGCTGAGGACTTGCTGATGGAGAGACTGTGTACTGTCAGGGAGAGTCTTACACATCTGACTGAGTACTTGCTGATTGAGAGCCTGTGTACTGACAGGGAGGGAACTACACATCTAGCAGTCGACTTGCTGATGGAAAGACTGTGTACTGGCAGGGAGAGACTTGCACTTCTAGCTGAGGACTTGCTGATGGAGAGACGGTGCTAAGAAAGGGAGAGACTTATACATCTGGCTGAGGACTTGCTGATGGAGAGGCTGTTTACTGACAGTGAGAGAATTACACAACTGGCTGAGGATGTGCTAATGGAGAGTCTGTGCACTGACTGGGTAGAATTACACATCTGGCTGAGGACCTGCTGATGGAGAGACTGTGTAATGACAGGGGGAGATTTAAACATCTGGCTGAGGACTTGCTGATGGAGAGACTGTGAACTGACAGGGAGAGACTTACACATCTGTCTGAAGACTTGCTGATGGAGAGACTGTGTACTGACAGGGAGAGACTTACACATCTGGCTGAGAACTTGCTGATGGAAAGATTGTGTACTGACAGGGAGAGACTTACACATCTGGCTGAGGACTTGCTGATGGAGAGACTGTGTACTGACTGGATAGACCTACACATCTGGCTGAGGACCTGCTGATGGAGAGACTGTGTAATGACAGGGAGAGATTTACACATCTGGCTGAGGACTTGCTGATGGAGAGACTGTGAATTGACAGGGAGAGACTTACACATCTGGCTGAGGACTTGCTGAGGAGAGACTGTGTACTGACAGGGAGCGACTTAGACATCTGGCTGATGACTTGCTGATGGAGAGACTGAGAACTGACAGGGAGAGAATTTTATATCTGGCTGAGGCTGATGGAGAGACTGTGAACTGACAGGGAGAGACTTACACATCTGTCTGAAGACTTGCTGATGGAGTGACTGTGAAATGTCAGCGAGAGACTTACACATCTGGCTGATGATTTGCTGGTGGAGAGACTGTGTACTGACAGGGAGAGATTTACGCATCTGGCTGAGGACTTGCTGATGGAGAGGCTGTTTACTGACAGTGAGAGAATTACACAACTGGCTGAGGATGTGCTAATGGAGAGTCTGTGCACTGACTGGGTAGAATTACACATCTGGCTGAGGACCTGCTGATGGAGAGACTGTGTAATGACAGGGGGAGATTTAAACATCTGGCTGAGGAGTGGCTGATGGAGAGACTGTGAACTGACAGGGAGAGACTTACACATCTGTCTGAAGACTTGCTGATGGAGAGACTGTGTACTGACAGGGAGAGACTTACACATCTGGCTGAGAACTTGCTGATGGAAAGATTGTGTACTGACAGGGAGAGACTTACACATCTGGCTGAGGACTTGCTGATGGAGAGACTGTGTACTGACTGGATAGACCTACACATCTGGCTGAGGACCTGCTGATGGAGAGACTGTGTAATGACAGGGAGAGATTTACACATCTCGCTGAGGACTTGCTGATGGAGAGACTGTGAATTGACAGGGAGGAACTTACACATCTGGCTGAGGACTTGCTGAGGAGAGACTGTGTACTGACAGGGAGCGACTTAGATATCTGGCTGATGACTTGCTGATGGAGAGACTGAGAACTGACAGGGAGAGAATTATATATCTGGCTGAGGCTGATGGAGAGACTGTGAACTGACAGGGAGAGACTTACACATCTGTCTGAAGACTTGCTGATGGAGTGACTGTTTACTGACAGTGAGAGACTTACACATCTGGCTGAGGACCTGCTGATGGAGAGACTGTGTACTGGCAGGGAGAGACTTGCACTTCTGGCTGAGGACTTGCTGATGGAGAGACTGTGCTATGACAGGAAGAGAATTATACTTCTGGATGAGGACCTGCTGATGGAGAGACTGTGAACTGACAGGGAGAGAATTGCACATCTGGCTGAGGACTTGCTGATGGAGAGACAGGGAAATGACAGGAAGAGACTTACACATCTGGCTGAGGACTTGCTGATGTAGAGACTGTGTACTGACAGGGAGAGACTTACACATCTGGCTGAGGACTTGCTGATGGATAGACTGTGTACTGAAAGGGAAAGAAGTATTTATCTGGCTGAGGACTTGATAATGGAGAGGCAGTGTACTGACTGGGTAGACTTACACATCTGGCTGAGGACTTGCTGATGGAGAGGATGTGTACTGACAGGGATGGATTTACACATCTGGCGGATGACTTGCTAATGGTGAGGCTGTGTGCTGACAGGGTAGACGAACACATCTGGCTGAAGACCTGCTGTTAGAGAGACTGTGTACTGACAGGGAGAGATTCACGCATCTGGCTGAGGACTTGCTGAGGAGAGACTGTGTACTGACAGGGAGCGACTTAGACATCTGGCTGATGACTTCCTGATGGAGAGACTGAGAACTGACAGGGAGAGAATTATATATCTGGCTGAGGCTGATGGAGAGACTGTGTACTGGCAGGGAGAGACTTGCACTTCTGGCTGAGGACTTGCTGATGGAGAGACTGTGCTAAGACAGGGAGAGACTTAAACATCTGGCTGAGGACTTGCTGATGGAGAGGCTGTTTACTGACAGTGAGAGAATTAAACAACTGGCTGAGGATGTGCTAATGGAGAGTCTGTGCACTGACTGGGTAGAATTACACATCTGGCTGAGGACCTGCTGATGGAGAGACTGTGTAATGACAGGGAGAGATTTACACATCTGGCTGAGGACTTGCTGATGGAGAGACTGTGTACTGACAGGGAGAGATTTACGCATCTGGCTGAGGACTTGCTGATGGAGAGGCACTGTACTGACTGGGTAGACTTACACATCTGGCTGAGGACTTGCTGATGGAGTGACTGTTTACTGACAGTGAGAGATTTACACATCTGGCGGAGGATGTGCGAATGGAGAGTCTGTGTACTGACTGGGTAGCCTTACATATCTGGCTGAGGACCTGCTGATGGGGAGACTGTGTACTGGCAGGTAGAGACTTGCACTTCTGGCTGATGACTTGCTGATGGAGAGACTGTGTGCTGACAGTGAGAGACTTACACATCTGGCTGAGGACTTGCTGATGGAGAGGCAGTGTACTGACTGGGTAGACTTACACATCTGGCTGAGGACTTGCTGATGGAGTGACTGTCTACTGACAGTGAGAGACTTACACATCTGGCTGAGGACTTGGTGATGGAGAGACTGTGTACTGACTGGGTAGACTTACACATCTGGCTGAGGACCTGCTGATGGAGAGACTGTGTACTGGCAGGGAGAGACTTGCACTTCTGGCTGAGGACTTGCTGATGGAGAGACTGTGCTATGACAGGGAGAGAATTATACTTCTGGATGAGGACCTGCTGATGGAGAGACTGTGAACTGACAGGGAGAGAATTTCACATCTGGCTGAGGACTTGCTGATGGAGAGACAGTGAAATGACAGGAAGAGACTTACACATCTGGCTGAGGACTTGGTGATGGAGACACTGTGTACTGACAGGGAGAGACTTACACATCTGGCTGAGGACTTGCTGATGGATAGACTGTGTACTGAAAGGGAAAGAAGTATTGATCTGGCTGAGGACTTGCTGATGGAGAGGCAGTGTACTGACTGGGTAGACTTACACATCTGGCTGAGGACTTGCTGATGGAGAGGATGTGTACTGACAGGGATGGATCTACACATCTGGCTGATGACTTGCTAATGGTGAGGCTGTGTGCTGACAGGGTAGACGAACACATCTGGTTGAGGACCTGCTGTTGGAGAGACTGCGAACTGACAGGGAGAGAATTATATATCTGGCTGAGGCTGATGGAGAGACTGTGCACTGGCAGGGAGAGACTTGCACTTCTGGCTGAGGACTTGCTGATGGAGAGACTGTGTACTGTCAGGGAGAGTCTTACACATCTGACTGAGTACTTGCTGATTGAGAGCCTGTGTACTGACAGGGAGGGAACTACACATCTAGCAGTCGACTTGCTGATGGAAAGACTGTGTACTGGCAGGGAGAGACTTGCACTTCTGGCTGAGGACTTGCTGATGGAGAGACGGTGCTAAGAAAGGGAGAGACTTATACATCTGGCTGAGGACTTGCTGATGGAGAGGCTGTTTACTGACAGTGAGAGAATTACACAACTGGCTGAGGATGTGCTAATGGAGAATCTGTGCACTGACTGGGTAGAATTACACATCTGGCTGAGGACCTGCTGATGGAGAGACTGTGTAATGACAGGGGGAGATTTAAACATCTGGCTGAGGACTTGCTGATGGAGAGACTGTGAACTGACAGGGAGAGACTTACACATCTGTCTGAAGACTTGCTGATGGAGAGACTGTGTACTGACAGGGAGAGACTTACACATCTGGCTGAGAACTTGCTGATGGAAAGATTGTGTACTGACAGGGAGAGACTTACACATCTGGCTGAGGACTTGCTGATGGAGAGACTGTGTACTGACTGGATAGACCTACACATCTGGCTGAGGACCTGCTGATGGAGAGACTGTGTAATGACAGGGAGAGATTTACACATCTGGCTGAGGACTTGCTGATGGAGAGACTGTGAATTGACAGGGAGAGACTTACACATCTGGCTGAGGACTTGCTGAGGAGAGACTGTGTACTGACAGGGAGCGACTTAGACATCTGGCTGATGACTTGCTGATGGAGAGACTGAGAACTGACAGGGAGAGAATTATATATCTGGCTGAGGCTGATGGAGAGACTGTGAACTGACAGGGAGAGACTTACACATCTGTCTGAAGACTTGCTGATGGAGTGACTGTGAAATGTCAGCGAGAGACTTACACATCTGGCTGATGATTTGCTGGTGGAGAGACTGTGTACTGACAGGGAGAGATTTACGCATCTGGCTGAGGACTTGCTGATGGAGAGGCACTGTACTGACTGGGTAGACTTACACATCTGGCTGAGGACTTGCTGATGGAGTGACTGTTTACTGACAGGGAGAGATTTACACATCTGGCGGAGGATGTGCGAATGGAGAGTCTGTGTACTGACTGGGTAGCCTTACACATCTGGCTGAGGACCTGCTGATGGAGAGACTGTGTACTGGCAGGTAGAGACTTGCACTTCTGGCTGATGACTTGCTGATGGAGAGACTGTGTGCTGACAGTGAGAGACTTGCACTTCTGGCTGATGACTTGCTGATGGAGAGACTGTGTGCTGACAGTGAGAGAATTGCACTTTTGGCTGATGACTTGCTGATGGAGAGACTGTGTGCTGACAGTGAGAGACTTACACATCTGGCTGAGGACCTGCTGATGGAGAGGCAGTGTACTGACTGGGTAGACTTACACATCTGGCTGAGGACTTGCTGATGGAGTGACTGTTTACTGACAGTGAGAGACTTACACATCTGGCTGAGGACCTGCTGATGGAGAGACTGTGTACTGGCAGGGAGAGACTTGCACTTCTGGCTGAGGACTTGCTGATGGAGAGACTGTGCTATGACAGGAAGAGAATTATACTTCTGGATGAGGACCTGCTGATGGAGAGACTGTGAACTGACAGGGAGAGAATTGCACATCTGGCTGAGGACTTGCTGATGGAGAGACAGGGAAATGACAGGAAGAGACTTACACATCTGGCTGAGGACTTGCTGATGTAGAGACTGTGTACTGAAAGGGAGAGACTTACACATCTGGCTGAGGACTTGCTGATGGATAGACTGTGTACTGAAAGGGAAAGAAGTATTTATCTGGCTGAGGACTTGATAATGGAGAGGCAGTGTACTGACTGGGTAGACTTACACATCTGGCTGAGGACTTGCTGATGGAGAGGATGTGTACTGACAGGGATGGATTTACACATCTGGCGGATGACTTGCTAATGGTGAGGCTGTGTGCTGACAGGGTAGACGAACACATCTGGCTGAAGACCTGCTGTTAGAGAGACTGTGTACTGACAGGGAGAGATTCACACATCTGGCTGAGGACTTGCTGAGGAGAGACTGTGTACTGACAGGGAGCGACTTAGACATCTGGCTGATGACTTCCTGATGGAGAGACTGAGAACTGACAGGGAGAGAATTATATATCTGGCTGAGGCTGATGGAGAGACTGTGTACTGGCAGGGAGAGACTTGCACTTCTGGCTGAGGACTTGCTGATGGAGAGACTGTGCTAAGACAGGGAGAGACTTAAACATCTGGCTGAGGACTTGCTGATGGAGAGGCTGTTTACTGACAGTGAGAGAATTAAACAACTGGCTGAGGATGTGCTAATGGAGAGTCTGTGCACTGACTGGGTAGAATTACACATCTGGCTGAGGACCTGCTGATGGAGAGACTGTGTAATGACAGGGAGAGATTTACACATCTGGCTGAGGACTTGCTGATGGAGAGACTGTGAACTGACAGGGAGAGACTTACACATCTGTCTGAAGACTTGCTGATGGAGAGACTGTGAAATGTCAGCGAGAGACTTACACATCTGGCTGATGACTTGCTGATGGAGAGACTGTGTACTGACAGGGAGAGATTTACGCATCTGGCTGAGGACTTGCTGATGGAGAGGCACTGTACTGACTGGGTAGACTTACACATCTGGCTGAGGACTTGCTGATGGAGTGACTGTTTACTGACAGTGAGAGATTTACACATCTGGCGGAGGATGTGCGAATGGAGAGTCTGTGTACTGACTGGGTAGCCTTACATATCTGGCTGAGGACCTGCTGATGGGGAGACTGTGTACTGGCAGGTAGAGACTTGCACTTCTGGCTGATGACTTGCTGATGGAGAGACTGTGTGCTGACAGTGAGAGACTTACACATCTGGCTGAGGACTTGCTGATGGAGAGGCAGTGTACTGACAGGGTAGACTTACACATCTGGCTGAGGACTTGCTGATGGAGTGACTGTCTACTGACAGTGAGAGACTTACACATCTGGCTGAGGACTTGGTGATGGAGAGACTGTGTACTGACTGGGTAGACTTACACATCTGGCTGAGGACCTGCTGATGGAGAGACTGTGTACTGGCAGGGAGAGACTTGCACTTCTGGCCGAGGACTTGCTGATGGAGAGACTGTGCTATGACAGGGAGAGAATTATACTTCTGGATGAGGACCTGCTGATGGAGAGACTGTGAACTGACAGGGAGAGAATTTCACATCTGGCTGAGGACTTGCTGATGGAGAGACAGTGAAATGACAGGAAGAGACTTACACATCTGGCTGAGGACTTGGTGATGGAGAGACTGTGTACTGACAGGGAGAGACTTACACATCTGGCTGAGGACTTGCTGATGGATAGACTGTGTACTGAAAGGGAAAGAAGTATTGATCTGGCTGAGGACTTGCTGATGGAGAGGCAGTGTACTGACTGGGTAGACTTACACATCTGGCTGAGGACTTGCTGATGGAGAGGATGTGTACTGACAGGGATGGATCTACACATCTGGCTGATGACTTGCTAATGGTGAGGCTGTGTGCTGACAGGGTAGAAGAAAACATCTGGTTGAGGACCTGCTGTTGGAGAGACTGCGAACTGACAGGGAGAGAATTATATATCTGGCTGAGGCTGATGGAGAGACTGTGCACTGGCAGGGAGAGACTTGCACTTCTGGCTGAGGACTTGCTGATGGAGAGACTGTGTACTGTCAGGGAGAGTCTTACACATCTGACTGAGTACTTGCTGATTGAGAGCCTGTGTACTGACAGGGAGGGAACTACACATCTAGCAGTCGACTTGCTGATGGAAAGACTGTGTACTGGCAGGGAGAGACTTGCACTTCTGGCTGAGGACTTGCTGATGGAGAGACGGTGCTAAGAAAGGGAGAGACTTATACATCTGGCTGAGGACTTGCTGATGGAGAGGCTGTTTACTGACAGTGAGAGAATTACACAACTGGCTGAGGATGTGCTAATGGAGAGTCTGTGCACTGACTGGGTAGAATTACACATCTGGCTGAGGACCTGCTGATGGAGAGACTGTGTAATGACAGGGGGAGATTTAAATATCTGGCTGAGGACTTGCTGATGGAGAGACTGTGAACTGACAGGGAGAGACTTACACATCTGTCTGAAGACTTGCTGATGGAGAGACTGTGTACTGACAGGGAGAGACTTACACATCTGGCTGAGAACTTGCTGATGGAAAGATTGTGTACTGACAGGGAGAGACTTACACATCTGGCTGAGGACTTGCTGATGGAGAGACTGTGTACTGACTGGATAGACCTACACATCTGGCTGAGGACCTGCTGATGGAGAGACTGTGTAATGACAGGGAGAGATTTACACATCTGGCTGAGGACTTGCTGATGGAGAGACTGTGAATTGACAGGGAGAGACTTACACATCTGGCTGAGGACTTGCTGAGGAGAGACTGTGTACTGACAGGGAGCGATTTAGACATCTGGCTGATGACTTGCTGATGGAGAGACTGAGAACTGACAGGGAGAGAATTATATATCTGGCTGAGGCTGATGGAGAGACTGTGAACTGACAGGGAGAGACTTACACATCTGTCTGAAGACTTGCTGATGGAGTGACTGTGAAATGTCAGCGAGAGACTTACACATCTGGCTGATGATTTGCTGGTGGAGAGACTGTGTACTGACAGGGAGAGATTTACGCATCTGGCTGAGGACTTGCTGATGGAGAGGCTGTTTACTGACAGTGAGAGAATTACACAACTGGCTGAGGATGTGCTAATGGAGAGTCTGTGCACTGACTGGGTAGAATTACACATCTGGCTGAGGACCTGCTGATGGAGAGACTGTGTAATGACAGGGGGAGATTTAAACATCTGGCTGAGGAGTGGCTGATGGAGAGACTGTGAACTGACAGGGAGAGACTTACACATCTGTCTGAAGACTTGCTGATGGAGAGACTGTGTACTGACAGGGAGAGACTTACACATCTGGCTGAGAACTTGCTGATGGAAAGATTGTGTACTGACAGGGAGAGACTTACACATCTGGCTGAGGACTTGCTGATGGAGAGACTGTGTACTGACTGGATAGACCTACACATCTGGCTGAGGACCTGCTGATGGAGAGACTGTGTAATGACAGGGAGAGATTTACACATCTGGCTGAGGACTTGCTGATGGAGAGACTGTGAATTGACAGGGAGAGACTTACACATCTGGCTGAGGACTTGCTGAGGAGAGACTGTGTACTGACAGGGAGCGACTTAGACATCT